>CAUYQU010104903.1:0-22058 GCA_963574635.1 Cheracebus regulus
GTGGGGCTCCTCCACTGGGAATGTCCTGGTCCGTGGGCAGCAAAAATTTATTGGTAAGTGTGGCGTCCACTGGCTCTCTGCGCTTTTACTGGGAGCTGCAATCCTGAGCTGCTAGTGATCGGCCATCTTGGATCTCTCTCGATTTGGCTCTCTTTAAGTCTGTTATTGGTGTATAGGAATGCTTGTGATTTCTGCACATTGATTTTGTATCCTGAGACTCTGCTGAAGTTGCTTATCAGTTTCAGGAGATTTTGGGCTGAGACACTGGGGGTCTTCTAAATATACAATCACGTTGTCTGCAAATAGAGACAATTTGACTTCCGCCTTTCCTAATTGAATATCCTTTTTCTTTTTCTTGCCTGATTGCTATGGCTAGAACTTCCAATACTATATTGAATAGGAGTGGTGAGAGAGGGCAACCTTGTCTAGTGTCAGATTTCAAAGGGAATGCTTACAGTTTTTGCCCATTCAGTATGATATTGGCTGTGGGTTTGTTGCAAATAGCTTTTATTATTTTGAGATACGTTCTGTCGATACCTAGTTTATTGAGAGTTTTTAGCAAAAACGCTGTGGAATTTTGTCAAAGGACTTCTCTGCATCTATTGAGATAATCATGTGGTTTTTGTCTTTGGTTCTGTTTATGTAGTGAATTATATTTATAGACTTGCGTATGTTGAACCAGCCTTGCATCCCTGGGATGAAGACTACTTGATCATGATCGTAAGCTTTCTGATGTGCTGTTGCAATCGGTTTCCCAGTATTTTATTGAAGATTTTTGCATCTATGTTCATCACGGATATTGGCCTGAAGCTTTCTTTTCTTGTTGAGTCTCTGCTGGGTTTTGGTATCACAATGATGTTGGTCTCATAAAATGATTTGGGAAAGATTCCCTCTTTTTGGATTGTTTGGAATAGTTTCAGAAGGAGTGGTACCAGCTCCTCTTTGTATGTCTGGTAGAATTCATCTGTGAACTCATCTGGACCTGGGCTTTTTTTGGTTGGTAGGCTATTAATTGCTGCCTCAACTTCAGCCCTTGTTATTGGTCTATTCAGGGTTTCAACTTCTTCCTGGATTAGGCTTGGGAAGGTGCAAGTGTCCAGGAATTTATCAATTTCTTCCAGGTCTACTGGTTTATGTGCATAGAGTTGTTTGTAGTAATCTCTGATGGTAGTTTGTATTTCTGTGGAATCGGTGGTGAAACGTCCTTTTTGTTTTTCATTGTACCTATTTGATTCTTCTCTCTTTTCTTTTTTTTTTAATTTGGCTAGTGGTCTATTTTGTTGATTTTTTTTTTCAAAGAACTAGCTCCTGGATTTATTTTTTGAAGGTTTTTTTTGTGTGTGTCTCTATCTCCTTCAGTTCTGCTCTGATCTTAGTTATTTCTTGTCTTCTGCTAGCTTTTGAGTTTTTTTGATCTTGCTCCTCTAGCTCTTTTCAATTTTGATGATAGGGTGTTGATTTTAGAACTTTCCTTGCTTCTCATGTGGGCATTTATTGCTATAAATTTCCCTCTAGAGACTGCTTTAAATGTGTCCCAGAGATTCTGGTACATTGTGTCTTCATTCTTGTTGGTTTCAGAGAACATCTTTATTTCTGCCTTCATTTCACTGTTTATCTGGTCAACATTCAAGAGCCAGTTGTTCAGTTTCCATGAAGTTTTCCAGTTCTGATTTAGTTTCTTAATCTTGAGTTCTAATTTGATTGCACTGTGGTCTGAGAGACTGTTATGATTTCCATTCTTTTGCATTTGCTGAGGAGTGATTTATTTCCAATTATGTGGTCAATTTTAGAAGTGTGATGTGGTGTTGAAAAGAAAGTATATTCTGTGGATTTGGGGTGGAGAGTTCTATAAATGTCTATTAGGTTTGCTTGGTCCAGATGTTAGTTCAAGTCCTGAATATCCTTGTTAATTCTCTGTCTCGCTGATCTAATATTGAAAATGTAGTGCTAAAGTCTTCCACTATTATTGTGTGGGAGTCTAAGTCTCTTTGTAGGTCGTTAAGAACTTGCTTTATGCAACTGGGTGCTCCTGTATTGGGTGAGTATATATTTAGGAACGTTAGCTCTTCCTGTTGCATTGATCCTTTTATCATTATGTAATGCCCTTCTTTGTCTTGTTTGATATTTGTTGGTTTAAAGTCTATTTTATGAGAGACTAGGATTGTAACTCCTCTTTTGTTTTTTGCTCTGCATTTGCTCGGTAAATCTTCCTCCATCCCTTTATTTTGAGCCTATGTGTATCCCTGCATGTGAGATGGGTTTCCTGGATACAGCACACAGATGGGTTTTGACTTTTTATCCAATTTGCTAGTCTGTGACTTTTGACTGGGGCATTTAGCCCATTTACATTTAAGGTTAATATTATTATGTGTGAATTTGATCCTACCATTTTGATGCTAGCTGGTTGTTTTGCCCATTAGTTGATGCAATTTCTTCATTGTGTCGATGTTCTTTACCATTTGGTACATTTTTGGAGTGGCTGGTACTGGTTGTTCCTTTCTATGTTTAGTGCTTCTTTCAGGAGCTCTTGTAAGGCAGGCCTGGTGGTGATGAAATCTCTGAGCTATTGCTTGTTCGTAAAGGATTTTATTTCTCCTTTGCTTATGAAGCTTAGTTTGGCTGGATATGAAATTCTAGGTTGAAAGTTCTTTTCTTTAAGGATGTTGAATATTGGCCCCAACTCTCTTCTGGCTTTTAGGGTTTCTGCAGACATATTCGCTGTGAGTCAGATGGGCTTCCCTTTATGGGTAACCCAACCTTTCTCCCTGGCTGCCCTTAGCATTTTTTCCTTCATTTCAAACCCTGGTGAATCTGATGATTATGTGCCTTGGTCTTACTCTTCTTGAGGAATATCTCTGTGGTGTTCTCTGTATTTCCTGGACTTGAATGTTGGCCTGCCTTGCTAGGTTGGGGAAGTTCTCCTGGATAATATCCTGAAGAGTGTTTTCCAGCTTGGATTCATCCTCTCTATCACAATCAGTTACAACTATCAAACGTAGATTAGGTCTTTTCACATAATCCCGTATTTCTTGGAGGCTTTGTTCATTTCTTTTAACTTTTTCTCTAATCTTGCCTTCTCGTTTTATTTCATTGAGTTGATCTTCAATCTCTGATATCCTTTCTTCTACTTGGTCAATTCGGGTATTGAAACTTGTGTATGCTTCGCAAAGTTCTCATGCTGTGTTTTTCAGCTTCACCAATTCATTTATCATTTATTCTTTTCTAAGCTGTTCATTCTCGTTAGCATTTCATCAAATCTTTTTTCAAGGTTCTTAGTTTCTTTGCACTGGGTTAGAACATGTTCTTTTAGCTTAGAGATGTTTGCTATTACCCACTTTCTGAAGCCTACTGTCAATTCATCAGATTCATTCTCCATCCAGCCTTGTTCCCTTCCTGGTGAGGAGTTGTGATCCCTTGGAGGAGGAGAGGCATTCTGGTTTTGGGTGTTTTCATCCTTTTTGCACTGGTTTCTTCCTATCTTTGTGGATTTATCTACCTGTGGTCTTTGAAGTTGGTGACTTTTGGATGGGGTCTCTGAGTAGACGTCCTGTTTGTTGATGAAGTCATTTCTTTCTGTTTTTTAGTTTTTCTTCCTGCTGCACTGGCTGAAACACCTGTGCTGGAGACTCGTGGCACTTTTCCGCCTGGGAATCTCCTGGTCTGTGGGCAGTAAAAATTCGTTTGGAAATGCGGTGATCACTTGCCCTCTGCCTTCTCTCTGGAAACTGCACTCCAGAGCTATTCCTATTTGGCCATCTTGGACAGTCCTCTTCTATTCTTTTCTATTCTTGTCTGTCTGCCTATTTCAGAAAGATAGTCTTCAAAGCTCTGAGATTCTTTCCTCTGCTTGACCTATTCTGCTATTGATACTTGTGATTGCAATGTGAAGTTCCTGTGTTGTGTTTTTTCAACTCCATCAGGTCAGTTGTGTTTCTCTCAAAACTGGCTATAAGCTCCTGTATTGTTTTATTATGGTTCTTAGCTTCTTTGCATTGGGTTACATGCTCCTTTAGCTAAGCAAAGTTCATTGTTACCCACCTTCTGAAGCCTGGATCTGTCAATAAAGCCATCTCAGCTTTGGCCCATTTCTGTTCCCTTGTTGGAGAGGTGCTGTGGTCATTTGGAGGAGAAGAGGTAACTCTAATATTTTGAGTTTTCAGCATTTTTGTGTTGACTTCCTCATCTCTGTGGGCTTATCAACCTTTGATATTTGAAGTTGCTGACCTCTGGGCTTTTTATGTTCATGTTGTTGTCTTCCGTTTTCTTTTTTTTTTTTTTTTGATACAGGGTCTCACTTTGTTGCCCAAGGTGGAGTGCAGTGGCATGAACTCAGCTCACTGCAACCTCTGCCTTTCAGGTTTAAACAGTTCTCCCTCAGTCTCCCTAGTAGCTGGGACTACAGGCACTTGCCACTGTGCCCAGTTAATGTTTTTATTTTTTATTTCTAGTAGAGATGGGGTTTCACCATGTTGGCCAGGCTGGTCTCGAACTCCTGATCTCAGGTGATCTGCCTGCTTCAGTCTCCCAACAGTGCTGGGATTCCAGGTTTGTGTTCGTTTTTTGAGACAGTGTCACTCTGTTGCCCAGGCTGGAGAGCAGTGGTGCGATTTCAGCTCATTGCAACCTCTGCCTCCTGGGTTCAAGTGATTCTCCTGCCTCAGCCTCCTAAATAGCTGGGATTACAGGTGCCTGTCACCACAACCAGCTAATTCTTGCATTTTTAGTAGAGATGGGGTTTCACCATGTTGGTCAGGCTGCTCTTGAACTCCTGACCTCAAGTGATCCGCCCACCTCAGCCTCCCAAAGTGCTGGGATTACAGGTGTGAGCCACTGTGCCTAGTCCTGTTATTTTTCTTTTACTGGTCAGGCCACTTTATCATAGGGCTGCTGCAGTTTGCTGAGGGTCTGCTCCATACCCTAGTTGCCTCAGTTTTTCCTGTACCTGGAGGTGTCACCAGCAAAGCCTATGAAACAGAAAAGATGGCAGCCAGCTTCTTCTAAAAGCTCCATCCGAGGGGGGCACTGACTTGTTGCTGGCCCAAATGTACCTGTAGGAGGCGACTGGAGACCCTGGTTGGGAGGTCTCACCCAGTCAGGAGGAACAGGGTCAGGGACCCTCTTAAAGAAGTAGACTGGCTTCTTTTTGTAGAGCAGGTATGCTATATTTGGGGGAACTCTTCCTTGTCCAGACCGTTTATGTTCTCCAAAGCCAACAGGCTGAAATGGCTGTCAACCAAACTAGAGATGGTGGTTGCTCCACCCCCTGGGAACTCAGATTCATCTCAGGCAGATTCCAGCCTGTTGCTGTTGGCTGGCTAGAATTCTAAGCCAGTTGGTCTAAACTTTTGAGGTACTGAGGAAGTGGGGCCCGCAGAATGACACTGGCTCCCTGGATTCCACATCCCCCTTCCTAGGGATTTGTACAAACAGATTTCCTGCCTTGCTGGGGGTCCTGGGGCTGAAGTATGTAAAAATCCTGGGTCTCTGTGTGTGCCTCAGTGGCTGCTCTGCCAAGACTGAACACAGCTCTGTGTATTGGACCCAAGGCCCTAGTGGCATGGGCTCACAAGGGGATCCTGATCCATGGGTTGCAAAGATCTGTGGGAGAAGTGTGGTTTCCTGGGTGAGATTGCACAATCACCATTTCCCTTGGCTGGGGATGGGGGTTTCTATGCTCCGTGCTGCTCCTGGGTGGGCCACTGACCCCTACCCTTGCTTTTCTTCATTCTCTGTGGGTTGTTTGCCTAGTTCCAGTGCAAGAACCTGAATATTTCAGTTGAAGGTGAATTCACTCAACCCTTTTTCATTCCTCTCCATGAGTGCCATGGACCTTAGCTGCTCTAATCAGCCATCTCGGATCCTCCTATATTACAATTTTAAATATCTGCGCTTAGAACTGAGGCTGCCATACCTCTGTGGATGATGGAAATGAAATCGTGGAGCCCAAGGTCTGCTGGGGTTGGGTTTCTGTTGTTGCATGTGGGGCCAGGCCCTAAAACCTGCTAAAAAGTAGCAGTACATCAGCCAGCACAACTCTTTGGGACAAAGAGACTGATGACCCCTGCCTGGCATGTGGACCAGGTAGGTGATGCAGGGTGGGGATGGACTAGGGGAGCCTATTTTTTAAATCTGCAAATGTTTCTATGTTCTCCATTTATTTCTATCATGGTATCCTGCTCATTTCACAGATGCAGTGTTTTATTTCTGTGAGGGTTTTGTGGCAATATAATACAGTAATACATTCACAAGGCTCAAATTCTGAAGGTTCAAAAATGATTCCATGGTGCAAGTCTTCCTCTCAGCCCTGTCCCAAAGCCTCCCAGCTTGGCCACCCTTCCCTGAGGGCATTAATGTCACCAGTTCATTTTATAGTGTGTAATGTAGTACTCATATAATTTTCTCTCTTTTCCCCACAAGCAGTAACTACTATACACAGTTTTGAATCTTTTTTCCATATAATGATACATTGTGAAGGATGTCTCATTACTGGGACATAAAGAGCTGCTTCCTTGTTTTTACAGTTGCCCAATATTCTGTTTACATGGATGCACCACTATTTATTTAGCTAGCTTTTATTTATTTATTTAGAGACAGGGTCTCACTCCAGGTGCCCAGGCTGTAGTGCAGTGGCACTATCTCGGCTCACTGTAGCCTTGACCTCCTGGGCTCAGGTGATTCTCCCACCTCAGCCTCCTGAGTAGGTGAGACTACAGGTACACGTACTACCTCTGATGAATTTTTTGTATTTTTAGTAGATATGAGGTTTCGCCATGTTGCTCAGGCTGATCACAGACTCCTGGACTCAATGTGCCATCCTCAGTCTCACAAATTGCTGAGATTACAGGTGCAAACCACTGTGACAGGCTATTTAGCTGGCTTTCTAATGGTTAATTCCAAAATTTTACTATTACAAACAAGGCTAACATAAAAAAAATTACAAGATAAAATTTTTACATTTCTGATAAAGAAGCATTCCTATTTCTCATGAGTATGAACTGTGAGCCCGTCTTGGGGCTCCTGGGGACATGTTGGCTTGCACTGTAGCTTTGTTGCTGCAGGCTGTGAGATTTCAGCCTTTCCCACTCTGCAAAATCAGGTCCCACTCACTGATTCATTTCCCAGCTTCCAAATATTGCTGATATCCCTCATATTTTGTGGGCTGTTTTCTCAATCTTTGTTCTTATTGATTTAAATGTTTAAAAAATTTCTTCACTGTCACTGTGTTCAGGGTTTTGAGGGAATAAAAACAAATACATACATTCAGCCTGCTATCTTCAATCTGAAGTTTCTAATCCTTTGCTTTTACAACTTCTATAGGTTGTATTATTTGTCTTTTTCTGGAAATGTGGGAATGGCTCAGTTTGGATATGAGGTTTTCATCTTTGTGCTATAGGGGAAGACTTATCAGATGTAGGCAGGGGACGCTTGGACCCTCCACTTGAAAGCATGGATTGCTAAGGTTAGTCTCTAGCGGATTTTTATTTTTCTCTAATTACATTTAGTACGAAATGTAACACAATATTCTAAGTTCAAAATTAACTTTTTTTCTGACAGGAAATTGAAACTTCATGGATGGCTAGGTTAAAAAAATAAAGGAAAAGAAAACAATAATAAACATGGCTTGATGAGGGAGGTCTGAATCAGACCAAGCTCTTTTGATGGTTACAGGTTAAATCAAGCTCACAAAGGAACAGCAGGTCATACACGCAACGAGTTCCTAGACTGCAAGATTGACAATTCCCACGACATTCAGCATTAAGGAGACCTTTTCAGAATTACCATAGTCTATCAGAGGTGCAAAATTTTACAAGGGCCAATGACTGGAGTGCTCCCAAAAGGAGGGGACTAGACAAGTCGGACACATTTAGTCTGGGTGAGAGAGGACTTGGGGAGCCCCAACAAGAGTTTTCAGATATGTGAAGGGCCCGAATAAAGAGAAAAGCTCCTCCTCGTCTGCACTAGCAGTCACTCTTAAGCTTCTTGGACATCACAAACTCGAGTACACACACACCTAACCACAAAGAACTGAGCAGGCCGTGATCACCATTTATCTAATTATTTACCTATAAATCGCAACTAATACAAACACCTCAGAAGACAACACTGACTCTTATCACAAGCAATCCCTCTGATACTTTTTATTTTGTTTACTTAAATGATGACTGTGACCCACTATAAAGCACTCACAGTCCAGCACAGATCACACCCACAGCACAGAGACTGCTCCACTGGAAAAAAAAAACGGGGTTGTGGTTTAGGATTCTAAGGGGGTAGAGAGAATCCCAGGAGAGAATGGGAGGTCCCAGAGGGCAGTGGGCAGCCCTGGTGGGGCAGGAGGCAGTAGGGAATCCAGGGAGGCGGGAGGCAAGAGGTCCCAGGAAGCAGTGGGCTCCATGATATGGAGGATATTCACACTTGTGTCAGGGAAGGATAAGAGAACAACTTTCTCACTAAGTAAGAGGTCGGATCAGATGATATGCAAAACCCCTCTTCCGAATCCAGGACCTTACTCATCAGGACAAAAATTTACCAGCATGTATTAAAACAAACTCTACCAGGTTGCAGAATACCTCCTCTGACCTGTTCTCATCCCTCCCTTCCCCACTGGCCTACCTGGAACACAAGTACACCCATGTGGGAAACTGCCAGTTGAATCTTGGTTCCTTCCCTGTCAGAAGCCATGTGGAATCTGATGCCGTACATTTCCAACTTTCGAGCAATTTCAAGCACCTGGAAATCCGACTCAGCAGGTGTCTGGCCCCTGTAATGAAAAACGGTAGAATCATACCACTACAAACACCTGATCTCTAAAAGAGCCAAAATGCATTACAGAAGTGATCAGGAAAACAAAATGAAACAACAATGAAGGCTTTGTGTGTTTAGAGGACAGATTGCTCACTGTCTGGATGTTTACCTGCTACAAAAACAACATACCACATGTAAAGGCCAAAGACGTCCTCTGTTTTCTTCTGTTCCGTAACTACTTTGTAATGGGTGGAACCCTTTCTTTGCATACACTACCTACTTAGCCCTACATTTGCTCGAGAGTGACAAGGTTACACACAAACACTACAGGCAGAGACAATTTTTAAATCAGAAGAAATACCACAGAGGGTTGGTGCGGTGGCTCGCACCCATAATCCCAGCACTTTGGGAGGCTGAGGTGGATGGATCACCTGAAGTCAGGAGTTTGAAACCAGCCTGGCCAAGATGGCGAAACTCCATCTCTACTAAAAATACAAAAATTAGCTGGGCATGGTGACAGGTGCCTGTAATCCCAACTACTCGAGAGGCTGAGGCAGGAGAACTGCTTGAACCCAGGAGGTGAATGCTGCAGTGAGTTGAGATCACGCCATTGCACTCCAGCCTGGGCGGCAGAGTGAGACTCTGCCCCCCTCCCCCCCCCGAAAAAAAAAACAAAAGAAAAGAAATACCATAGATAACACTAATATCTCATCACATTCATTTTCTTTTTCACTTTATTATTATTATATTATTATTATTATTATCATCATCATCATCATTTGAGATGGAGTCTTGCTCTGTCACCCAGGCTGGAGTGCAGTGGCATGATCTCAGCTCATTGCAACCTCCACCTCCCAGGTTCAAGCAGATTCTCCTGCCTCAGCCTCCCGAGTAGCTGAGATGACAGGCGTGTGCCACCACACCCAGTTAACATTTTTTTTATTTTTAGTAGAGATGGGATTTGCTATATTGGCCAGGCTGGTCTCAAACTCTTGACCTCAGGTGATCCGCCTGCCTTGGCTACCCAAAGTGCTGAAATTACAGGCATGAGCCACTGTACCTGGGCAACATTTTTTGATTAAAAAAATATATATATTTTTGACCATCTGGAATACTTGTGCCTTATAAACCCGATTTATCATTCATTCACTCACTCACTTACTCATTGAGAGACAGGGTCTCGCTCTGATGCCCAGGTTGGAGTGTAGTGGCATAATCTTGGCTCACTGCAAGCTCTGCCTTACAGGCTCAAGTGAGCCTTCCATCTGAGTCTCCTGAGTAGCTGAGACCACTGGCACGCACCACCACACCTGGCTAATTTTTGTAGAGAGAGGTTTTGTCATGTTGCCCAGGCTGGTCGTGTACTCCTGGACTCAAACGATCCACTTGCTCAGGCTCCCAAATTGCTGGGATTACAGGCATGACCCACTGTGCCTGGCTTTTTTTCTGCAGTTTCAAAGATCCAATGTGGTAAGGTCAAGAAAAACACTTTTTAAATATCCTATTGAGTAATTATAAAGGTGTTTTCAGTGGATCATGGAAAAACCATTAGAATCATAACACAATGTAAGAAATGTATAATGATTAAAATAAAGGTATAATATGTCTTAAAAAAAACCTAAAGAACAAGATTGAAAGAAATATAAGATGTGCAATGATGCTGTGTTGATTGTGACACACACAGCCTCAAATTAACACAGTGAAGGCCTAAGATGTAAGGCAGAGCTTCCTGCTTCCTGGCCTACTCGGGAAGAGTTCAACTGTGTTCCTGCATGAAGCAGATCACATGACTCACCCTCCTACTAGCTGTCTAGAGTTTTTAGCAGATACACACGCACATGTAAGCACATACACACACTTAAAATTTTCTTAATGGCAGGAAGGGGCCACATCTTTTCATCTTTTCATCTGCTTCTGTAACAGTGCAATGGCACATATACAATAGGTGCCTAATGAATATTTCTGAACAACAAAAACAACAGGAACACAGCTTATTTAAATGGGCACATACTTTCATTCACTGGTTGAAGTAATTAAGGTACTGGAGATTTGTTCAAATGTCTGACATCATTCCTACACAGAAATATTGACAAACATATAGACGTTTACATGATATGATACATTAAGAGATGCTCACAAATAAAGTTAAGAAGGAAAAGTTCACTTTTAAGAAATCTCACTGAAAAAGCAGTAAATCTGTGGGAAATAAACATTATTAAAGTGTTTCACTTTAACAAATATAAATAAAGATGCAGAGACACACAGGCACAAGCACATATGCATGCATACATAACAGTATACAATGCACACAGGAACACACATCGACATAGGAGCCACAATGCAGGCACAGGAACACACATAACTACATGCATATGACCACACAGCCACACATGTACACATAGGAACACACATATGCACACACACACACCTGCCCTCAGTGTCCAGTTCTTTCTTCTTCCACAGGCAGGCTTCTCAACATAAGTGCCCAAAGATGCAAAGATGTGTCACTGTATCCTCACTGCACTTTCAGTGTACTTGAACCTAGAATTCAACCTCAACACTTACGGAAGCTGCTGAAGGTGACGCACTGCCACACTGCCAAGCTCAGAAACCTGCTCCTGTGCCTACCTCCCCAGGCCTGGTGGTAAGCCACCATACAAGAGGCTGTGGCTGCCATCCTAAAACATGCTCTCTTGGCACCTGTGCCCTCCCATGCTTCTGGCTGCTGAAGGCTCCTGTGGGTGCCTCCTCCTTCACTCAGCCACTCAATGTCAGCTCTTCAGGGGTTCATCCTGGGCTCTCCTCCCTTTCTGACCTGTACCTGCCCTCTGCCTAGCTGACTTCACCCACCGCACAGGTTCACCCAGCCTACATGCTGAGAACACTCTCCCCAGCATCCCAAACCCACCTGTCCACTAGGGACTGTCCCTCAGGTTGAACAGTTCGCAGTACAATGCCCAATTCCCCCTCCCTTAAGTCCAGCCCTTGCTGTGTGTCTCAGCAGGGAGGGACTGCCCCCAACCCTAGGAATGCAGACTGAACCAGTGGTTGTTTCCTGCTGGGATAGCACATAACACTAGGAGAGGGCCCTTTGCTTTATGGGTCAAGGTCTAGATGTGACACTCAGAACAGCCGTACCTTCCTCGACACCCTCCAGAATAAAGGCAACCCAGAAGATGCTGGAAAGAGGCATAGCCAAGGGCACCCAGGAGGACAGGGCGGAAGCCCTACCATGCACTGCTATGCAAGGAGGCCTCCTCAGGGTCAGATCAGGAGAATGGATGAGAAGCACCAACTTACACACATGGGATGCCCTACACCGTCACGTCCAAGATGAAGCTCTGCAAGCACGGTCTCACCGTATGTACGATGGGGTAAAACAGTGCACGCCATGCAGTGGGTTTGAGGACTACACACAAATGCTCGTAAGAGCTGTTCATAATTGCCACCATGGCACTTCTAGTATCAGATGGCATTTCTGCCTCCAGCCCTTGAACCAAAACTGTCCATGCCATGCTGGAACCTCCCTCTCTTCTCTGCTCCCTTCCCAAGCTGGTGCTTTGCCTGGAATGCTTCCTCCCTCACTTTGTCCGCCTAGGTCCTGCCCTGAGCCTCCTTGAGCCTCCCCTTTGGCCTTCTTTCAGCTCACAGTATATGAGCTATGCTCCTGCTACACTGTTCACATTCTCAACTGTAGGAAAGGGTTTGTCTGTCTCATGACTGCCATGCTGCCGGGCACACAAAAGGCACTCCCCTGCACACCCACGAGATCCTCCACATTGGGGGTGGTGAGATGCACGAAATGCACAGTCTCACGGTGTAAGGTCAGATCTGTATAGGTAGGCATCTCAGTTTGTGCTGCTCAAACCAAATCCCCAGCACTGACAGCAGTGGTGGAGGCATCGCTGGCACTTGTACTTCGAAGATGCGAAAGGGCAGCTGCCATCAGACCCCAGTAGAGCATTAACGACCCACATGAACACACATGATCTGACAAACAAACCCACATCTCAACAGGATGTGTCACAAAGGCAAGGCTAAGTCCTTCAGACTGACTTTCACCAGCTGAGTGCTCCCTTTGGTGACTAAAGCTCCCAGCCATCTGAGCCAGAGCCCACATCCCTTTCCCATACCATTCTTCAATCCTTTTTCCTTTAGCACTCTTTCTCTAGGTCTCTCTCACTTCAATCAACCAGTGTCAAGTCTTAGAGAAATCAAAACAAGATGAGACGAAGGACATGGTGCCAGATGATTCCCAATGCCCTGACACAGGTAGACACTGTTAGCCTCACACAGCCTCACACAGCCCCCTCCTCCTCCACTACAGCACGGTATCTTCCCTGTAGAGGACGCTTTCTGTCATACTACAGGGACAATGCAGCAGCTGAGATCCCTACAACAGCCACCCCATCCTGCTCACTAGCATACTCCTCCCCCAGGCCCTGATATCTTTTCCAGCACCTTCTAAAGCAACACATTTTACAGGTGTGAAGGTGCTTCAGGCCAAGGCTGAAAGGTCTGTGTGTCTGCCAAGCTGCTTCTGGTGGCAGCTGCACATCCTGAGGCTGGGAGCAATGGTCCTCATGTCAGAATCTTCCAGAAGTTACAACAACAGTCCTTTCTCATTACAACTCTTTAGTCATTACTGTGGTGACAAGGTGCTGACAGACAATTGTGATGACTTACATGTGCTTCCGATGGAATTCTAGTATCTTCTCAAGGCAGCGCTGCTGGCCAGGCAAATACTCGTTGGCTTTGAGGTGCTCACGGTCCAGTGTCTCATCGTAATCTCCTATTTCCGCTGAGATAAAAGTCCATAATTCTAATTTTTAAATAAACTACAAGCATTTGTACATGTCAGTGCATACATTAAAAGGAAAAAAAAATCTGTAGCAAAATAGCAAATAAATAGCAAAAATTTGTAGCAAATTTGTCCCAAATTTGTAGCAAAATAATATATCCCTAAAAAAGCAAGGTTCTGTATTTTATTTTTCCAAATATTTTATGCTGTTAAAAAGCAAATATAATGGGAAATAAAGAGAATTTCTTGAAGAACAAAGGCCTGATGAGTAACTCCAGGAAGGCAAAAAATGAGTCATGAGTTTAATGTGTTTATTATTATTTTGAGAAAAGGTCTCATTCTGTTGCTCAGGCTGGAGTGTAGTGGTGCAATCATCACTGCAGCCTCAACCTCCTGGGCTCAAGCAATCTGCCTGCCTCAATCTCCTAGGTAGCTGAGACTACAGGTATGCACCAACATGCCCATATAATTTTTGTATTTTTTGTAGAGATGAGATTTTGCCACATTGCCTAGGCTGGTCTCAAACTCCTGGACTTAAGCAATCCTCTTCCCTTGGCCTCTCAAATATGCTAGGAGTATAGGCATGAGCTACTGCACCTGGACTATTATTATTTTTAAACCACACCTTAAACATAAGTTGTCTCAAGATTACCATGACCAGAATGAAGTATTTATTTTAGGATAATGTATTTTAAATGATTTTTTCCTTAGGCCTTCTCAAATTTCTTGGTAACATCTCTTTCTAATTTCATGTATTTTAAGGCCACAATATCTTAATAAAGTCCAATAATTTAAAACAATATGCTTTCATTTTGAGCCAATTTCATATTCACAGGTCAGTTAGAAGCACAGTACAGGCTTTCCTCCTTTGAGCCATGTGAGAGTGAGTTGCTAATATGTAACTTGCCATACTTCAGTATGGACTTCCTATAAACTAGGACATCTGATATGGTTTGGCTGTGTCCCCACCCAAATCTCATCTGAATGGTAACTCCCACAAGTCCCACATGTAGGAGGGACCTGGTGGGAGGTAACTGAATCATGGGGGCAGGTCTTTCCTGTGCTATTCTCGTGACAGAGAATCAGTCTCACTATCTGATCTGATGGTTTTATAAGGGGGAATTTCCCTGCACAAGCTCTCTCTTGCTGCCGCCATGTAAGAAGTGCTTTTTGCTTTCTACCATGATTGTATGGCCTCCCCAGCCATGTGGAACTGTGAGTCCATTAAACCACTTTTTCTTTATAAATTACCCAGTCTCAGGTATGTCTTTATCAGTAGCATGAAAACGGACTAATACAGTAAACTGGTACCAGTAGTGTGAGGCACTGCTATAGATACATAAAAATGTGGAAGCGACTCTGGAACTGGGTAACAGGCAGGGGTTGGAACAGTTTGGAGGGCTTAGAAGAAGAGAGGAAAATGTGGGAAACGTTAGAACTTTCTAGGGACTTGTTGAATGGCTTTGCCCAAAATGCTGATAGTGATATGGACAATAAAGTACAGGCTGAGGTGGTTTCAGATGGAAATGAGAAACTTGTTGGGAATTGGAGCAAAGGTGACTCTCGTTATATTTTAGCAAAGAGACTGGTGGTATTTTGCTCCTGCCCTAGAGACTTGTAGAACTTTAAACTTGAGAAAGATGATTTAGGGTATCTCACAGAAGAAATTTCTAAGCAGCACAGCATTCACGAGGTGACTTGGGTGCTGTTAAAGGCATTCAGTTTTATATGGGAAGCAGGGCATAGAAATTTGGAAAATTTGCAGCCTGACAATGTGACAGAAAAGAATATCCCATTTTCTGAGGAGAAATCCAAGCCAGCTGCAGAAATTTGCATAAGTAACAAGGAGCTGAAGGTTAAATCCAAAGACAGTGGGGAAAATATCACCAGGGTATGTCTGAGGTCTTCATGGAAGACCCTCCCATCAGAGGCCCAGAGGCCTAGGAGGAAAAAAATGGTTTTATGGGCTGGGCCCAGGGCCCCATTGTCATGTGCAGTCTAGGCACTTGGTGCCCTGCATCCCAGCCACTCCAGCCATGCCTGAAGGGGGCCAATGTAGAGCTCAGGCTGTGGTTTCAGACGGTGTGAGCCCCAACCTTTGGCAGTTTCTATGTGGTGTTGAGTCTATGAGTGCACAGAAGTCAAGAATTGGGGTTTGGGAACCTCTGCCTATATTTCAGAGAATGTATGGAAATGCCTGGATGCCCAGGCAGAAGTTTGCTGCAGGAGCAGAGCCCTCATGGAGAAACTCTGTTAGGGCAGTATGGGAGGGAAATGTGGGATCAGATCCCCCACACAAAGTCCCTGCTGGTGCCCCCACCTAGTGGAGCTGTAAGAAGAGGGCCACCATCCTCCAGACTCTAGAATGGATCCACTGACAGCTGGAAAAGCTACAGACGCTCAATGCCAGCCTGTGAAAGCAGCCAGGAGTGGTGCTGTAGCATGCAAAGCCACAGGGGCTGAGCTCAAGGCCATGGGAGCCTATCTCTTGCATTAGTGTGACCTGGATGTGAGATCTGGAGTCAAAGGAGATGATTTTGCAGCTTTAAGATTTTACTGCCCTGCTGGATTTCGGACTTGCCTGGGGCCTGTAGCCCCTTTGTTTTGGCCAATTTCTTCCATTTGGAATGGCTGTATTTACCCAATACTTGTACCTTCACTGTATCTATGAAGTAAATAACTTGCTTTTGATTTTACAAGTTCATAGGTGGAAGGGACTTGCCTTGTCTCAGATGAGATGTTGGACTGTGGACTTCTTAGTTAATGCTGAAATGAGTTAATACCTTGGGGGACTGTTAGAAAAGCAAGATTGGTTTTGAAATATGAGGACATGAGGTTTGGGAGGAGCCAGGGTTGGATTGACATGGTTTGGCTGTGTCCCCACACAAATCTCATCTTGAATTGTAACTCCCACAGTCCCACATATTGTGGGAGGGACCCAGTGGGAAGTAACTGAATCACAGGGGTGGGTCTTTTCTATGCTGTTCTTGTAATAGTGAATAAGTCTCATGAGATCTGATGGTTTTATAAAAGGGATTTTCCCTGTACAAGCTCTCTCCTGCTGCTACCACGTACATCTTTAACAGCAGTGTGAAAACAGACTAATACAACATTCTCACCCGCAGCCTCATAAAACCACCCAGATCAGGAATAGGCTATGATCTGAGGCTCCATCACAGATGTGGACACCAGTCATATTTTACCAACTGCCCAATTATGTTTTTTTAATAGGAAAAAGACCTGGTTCAGTCATATGTTGTATTTGTTGCCATCTGTCTACCCGAGAAATCTTTCAGCCATATGAGTAAGAAACAAAGTCACTTTCAAAACTTTTATTAATGATAATCAACACGTCCCCTGGTGGAGGGCAGCAAACCCATAATAAAATTTACTTTCTCAAGAAAGTGTGTCTGGGGAAGGACCAAGGATGCTGCAAATAACCTATATACTTATTAATTCCTAAAAATTTGGATACTTTCTGCATCATATTTCCTGCATTCAAATTTCAGAAACATTAGTTTTGTGCTAGGAAGCTGGGGTCCCACGTATAGTCCAGGAACAATATAGGTATTTCTGTTTTTCTGTTCCCATTGCTCAGAGCACGGCAAGGCCCCAGCAAGGCATGTGCTCATTTCTCAGAACCTCCTTTTACACTTCTCATGGTTTATTTTTGAAGTAACTATAATTCTTCACACAGTTCTGAACCATCTTTTGATTTGTGTGAGATACTGAAGAAATATCTTCTTTTTCCTTAATGGCTAATGCTTAAATAATCTGAGAGGACTATAACTTTTATCCCAGTGAGGCCCTTTCCAGGGTTTGCTGAGAGTTTGGTTCCTAGACTGAAGATGCATTGTTGGTAAAATGCACAAAGGCACAAACGAGAAACAACCCAAAAGAAGGAATGTGGCTACAGATTTTGGCCTTGACCTCTTTGCTAAGTGGAAACTACTTGCTCCTCAAGGGACTCCTCAAGGAGTTCCACTTTATAGAAGTTAATCTTTAGCTTATAAAGAATTCTGAAATTGAAACACCTCATTCTACGGTCAGGCTCATTAACTAGACACGTGCATCAGCAACTAATTGTAGTTATTCTGAGTGCGGGTGCATCTGTGCCATGCTCAGTGCATGCTCCCCCACCAGTGGGGAGATACTCACACTGCAGAAGATGGGACGTGAGAAGGGCTGATGTGGTGTCGGCACAGGTCAAACGCTCTTCCAGCAGGTCCCTCTTAAGCTGCAAGGCAAACAAGTATCTAGAAGAGAGTTCAAAATAAGACAGAGATCAACTCCAAACATCCTCTGAATGTAACATAGACACGTCTTCACAGCAAGACAGCAAATGAGCCCTAGAAAGTGGCAGTGACGCAACAGTGAGCAAAATGCAAGGCCATCACAAAACAGGGAAGACACAAAAGGCGTTTCATGAAACAAACAGTCACCATGCAAAGGTCAGATGACAAACCAACTCAGCAGACTGAGTCACACACATAGGAGAGTGTATAGAAAGTGCTGAACACACTGAGGCACTCTGATACAAATTTTAAAAAAAAGATATTGGCAGGGTGTGGTGGCTTATGCCTGTAATCCTAGCACTTTGGGAGGCTGCAGCAGGTGGATCACCTGGGATCAGGAGTTCGAGACCAGCCTGACCAACATGGTGAAACCCTGTCTCTACTAAAAATGCAAAAATTAGCCGGGTGTGGTGGTACAGGGCTATATTCCCAGCTACTTGGAGGCTGAGGCAGGAGAATTGTCTGAACTTGGGAGGCGGAGGTTGCAGTGAGCTGAGATCATGCCACTGTACTCCAGGTAGAGCAACGAGCAAAATTCCATCTCGGAGAGGGGGGAGAAAAAAAAAAAAGAAATTAGCCTTTTCAGGCATACCACCTACCCATATAATTACATATCTGTAGCCATACCTTCAAGGAGGAAGGTGACAAATTCACATTATTTCTGTTACCAACACAAAAGTGCACTCACAATTTTGGATGAAACAGGAGAAATATCCAATGAAAATACAGCTTAAAGCATGGCAGTGAAAGTTTTTTTAACAGATTGATAGTATCTGGTGTTAGCTAGGATCTGAGAAACAGGCATTTTGGAATACCATTAGTGAGACTGTAATGAGAGAAGGCAACTGAAAATATTTATATGTTCATTTATTCGATCAGCAAATAATTACTGAGCGTGAATTATGTTCTAGGTTCTGTTCTGGAAGCTGGAAATGCAATGGTAAGCAACATCAACTCCCTGCCCCCAGTGGAATTTATGCTCTAGTGCACACTATTCACATTTACTACATTCTCTTCAAATTCAGGATGTGCATACCCTTTAACACAACAATTCAATTTCTACCAACTTTTCTATAGTAATATTGCCACAGTTCACAAAGATATGTGAACAATGTTTCTTTACAGCATTATAATGGAGAAAAACTGAAAATAAACACAGATGAATATGAGAATGAATTAAGTTACAGTCTAATTTAGTATTTTTCTATATACAATATGGAAAAATGTTCATGGCATGCTTAATAAGTGAGGGGAAAAAACCAACTTACAGTTCAAGATGTAACACTTGATATTGCTTTGTAACATCTGTAATTTCTTTAAAGTTCTTGTATCTATGTGTTTATTGTACATCTCTGCTTTCATCTGAAGAATACATACTTATGTGGAGAGTAGGGTGGTGAGTAAGTGGAAACTTTTGACTTATTTTGTTTACTTATTTTTTTGAGGCAGGATCTCACTCTGTTGCCCATGCTGGAGTACAGTGGCGCTACCACAGCTCACTGCAGCTTTGACCTCCTGGGCTCACGGGATAATCCTGACTCAACTTCCAGAGTAGCTGGGACTACAGGTGTACACCACCATGTCTGGCTAATTTTTTGTAGAGAGGATGTCTTCCCATGTTGCCTAGGCTGATCTTGAACTCCTGAGCTCAATCGATCCTCCCACCTTGGCCTCCCAAAGTGCTGGGATTACAGGTGTAAGTCATTGTACCTGGCCCTTAGCTTTATTTGGGAAAAAAATTCTTTTACCATAAATATGTACCTTTTTACAAACAGAAAAAAGAATCTTCTACATAAATATGGGGAGAAGGGAGTAACTAAAACACTGAGTTACCAGCATGAGCCCTAAAACTTAAGACCCAGGATGATCCTGAATTAGGAAATGGAAAATGATGTTATCCATCATTTTCAGGATATATATACCTGAAATATATATATCTGAAAAAATACATATATACGCACACACTCATATATATATATACACACACAGCCCCCATATGTGTGTGTGTGTGTGTGTGTGTGTGTGTGTGTGTATATATATTTAAAGGTGATTCCCTCAAAAGAGTCTTTTTTTGGTAAATGTCAGGCATACTATTAAGATCTATGGTCATTCATGAAAATACTTTTTGCCATCTTTGGAATTTAGTTTCTTAAACCTTTAACAAGAGGCTGAACTAATGTGATTTCTTCATTTCCTTGCAGCTGACATTCTATGATTTTGTGTTAAAATGGTAGGCAGAAACCTTTAAAAAAGAGTTCATAAGACATCTATGATTCATTTATGAATACACTTTTATCCAGAAGGCAAAAAAGTTATTCTGATACCACTGCCAACACCACAGTTCTCCTTTGTATCTAACCTTGGGTTTTCAGTTGGTTTTTAGGTTATTCATCTATTCTTCATAATATAATTGATACGTGAACAAATATAAAAAATTCAAAGAAAAATCTCCCATAATCCTACTGTCCAGATGAAACAACTGTTAACATTTTCTTTTTTGAGATGGAGTTTCATTCTTGTCGCCTAGGCTGGAGTGCAATGGCCTCCTGGGTTCAACAGATTCTCCTGCCTCAGATTCCCAATTAGTTGGGATTACAGGCACTCACCACTACGCCCAGCTAATTTTCTTTAGCCAGGTTTTTGCCATGTTGGCCAGGGTGGTATCGAACTCCTGACCTCAGGTGATCCACCCACCTCAGTCAAAGTGTTGGGATTATCGGCGTGAGCCATGGCACCCTGCCGTCTTGAGATCATTCCTACAAAGAATTAATCTTGGATTCAAAAGAGTAGCACAAAAGAAGGGACCCAAAATATTTCTGCTCCATAAATTCATAATGACTGACACACTTACTTCTATGAATTAAGTGTATTTTGTTGATAAATAAGTATATATGAGCAAAATCCCTGAGAACCTTATCAACATGCATAAATCTATGTTCATCTGGAAAATATAAGTTCAATATGATCCTAACATCCCATTCCATTTTTTATTCTCAAATTTGTAAAATAATCCTTACACTAAAGTCTTATTCACATATGTTTGTGCAAGGGTTAGTCAGTTGCCAACATGCTTCTTTTAACCACTCTACATTATCACTTCTCTGTGTATATTAGACTCATTCATTCTTTCAATGAGCCAGGTGCTGTGGGAAATAACAGGTGAATACAAGATTCCCACTGACAACAGCTTCAGCTCTGTGAGCTCTTTACCTTGTATATTCTTCTTGTAGCTGACCAGGATCAGGTGGAAAAAATTTTACGGCTAGGCGAAGCACCACATTCTTTGGCCCTATAACAAAAAAATTTAAACTTCACAAATAAGGTTGATCTTTGCATTTATTCTCTTTTCATATATTACTGTATAACTGAGGTCATGCTTCCAAGTAGACTGTTACAGCAAATCTTTTCAAATAATATGATATTAAGAAATGTCTGCCCAGGTCTGGTGGTGTGCACCTATAATCCCAGCCTTTAAGGAGGCTGAAGTGAAAGGATGGCTTGAGGCCAGGAGTTTGCGGTGAGCTACAATTTCACCACTGCACTCTGGTCTGGGCAGCAGAGTGAGACCCTGTCTCTAAAGAAAAGAAAAAACAAAGAAGCATTTCCTGTATATGAATTTATGAGTCCCAAGTACCAATCACATACATAGTGAAATTTAAAATCTTTTGCATTAAGCAGGGATTACTCAAGAAAGCCTTAAAAAGAAGTAGGAAATTGCACATTAAAAATTTTAAATATAGGTTGGGTGCAGTGGTTCACATCTATAATCCCAGAACTTTGGGATGCTGAGGCTGGCGGATCACTTGAGCCCAGGAGTATCAGACCAGCCTGGGCAACATGGTAAAATTCCATCTCTACCTGCCGCCCCTCCGCCCCCCGCAAAACAAAAAAAAAACCAACCAAACAAAAAAACACCCAAATTAGCCAGGTATGGTGGAGCATGCCTGTCCCAGCTACTTGGGAGGCCAAGGTGGAAGGATTGCTTGAGCCCAGGAGACAGAGGCTGCAGTGAGCTGAAATCACACAACTGCACTCCAGGTTGGGTGACAGAACAAGACTCTGCCTGCCCCACCTCTACACACACACACACACACACACACACACACACACACACACACACACACACACACACACACACACACACACACACACACACACACACACACACACACACACACACACACACACACACACACACACACACACAAACACACAAA
>CAUYQU010104905.1:0-23627 GCA_963574635.1 Cheracebus regulus
ACTTGCGCCCCGGTGTTTGCGGCGCCAGTTCTTCATTCTGGGGCCACGGCCCTCCCCCCGGGGCAACACACCACTCTACTGTCCAAAAAAAAAAAAAAAAAAAAAAAAAAAAAAGGCTCCCACAGCCATGGGAGCCTTGAGGTGGCTCACACCTGTAATCCCAGCACTTTGGGAGGCCGAGGTGGGTGGATTACCTGAGGCCAGGAGTTCGAGACCAGCCTGACCAACCTGGAGAAACCCCATCTCTACTAATAATACAGAATTAGCTGGGCGTGGTGGTACATGCCTGTAATCCCAGTTACTTGGGAGGCTTAGGCAGGAGAATCGTTTGAACCGGGGAGGCGGAGGTTGCAGTGAGTCAAGATCGCACCATTGCACTCCAGCCTGGGCGACAAGAGTGAAACTCCGTCTCAAAAAAAAAAAAAAAAAAGGAAACACTACAAAATACCTGACATAACAAAGTGGCATGGGGTCTCTGATCTAGACCTTGTTCTGGGTCCCAAACCTTGCCTGCCCTGTCACTCTGAGTGTCACCCTGAGGTTCCTTCCTCAGTGCAGAACAGAAGGGGGGTGGTCTCCAGGCAAGGCTGGATCTGGAGCCACCTGTCCCTGGGAACTAAAGACCAAGTGGGTGGTCCAGGCAGAGTCCATGATGGGTGCCTAATGACCAGTTTCTTCGGCTGTGTCCATCTACCTCTCCTCAGCCTAGGAGCCCACGGGGTCCCCACATTCTGAGGCCCGATCCTCCCACGTTGGTCTCCCAAAGAGCTGGGATTACAGGTTCGAGCCACCGTACTTGGCCAGACCAGTTCAAGTTCTGATCAAAATGTGCACACATCTGGAGAACTTCGAATCAGAGAATAATAATAATAGCTAATTTTTATTTTATCCTCAAAGTAGGCAGCTCCAGAGGGCCTTGAATTCTGAGATAGTGGGATAGTGGGAACCAGAATCGGGCTGCTGGGGGACCAAGGAAAAAGCAAAATGGGGGCCAGGGGCATGGGCGCCCAAGGAAGGAGAAAACTGGGTGGCTCATTTTCCAGGTTCCCGCAGGAAGGAGGGGCTGGGGCCTGGGTCTGAGGGAGGAGGGGCTGGGGCCTGGACTCCTGGGTCTGAGGGAGGAGGGACTGGGGTCTGGACTCCTGGGTCTGAGGGAGGAGGGGCTGAGGCCTGGACTCCTGGGTCTGAGGGAGGAGGTGGGGGCCTGGACCCCTGGGTCTGAGGGAGGAGGAACTGGGGTCTGGACTCCTGGGTCTGAGGGAGGAGGTGGGGGCCTGGACTCCTGGGTCTGAGGGAGGAGGGGCCGGGGCCTGGGTCTGAGGGAGGAGGGGCTGGGGTCTGGACTTCTGCGTCTGACGGAGGAGGGGCTGGGGGCCTGGACCCCTGGGTCTGAGGGAGGAGGGGCTGGGGTCTGGACCCCTGGGTCTGAGGGAGGAGGTGGGGGCCTGGACCCCTGGGTCTGAGGGAGGAGGGCTGGGAGCGAGAGACCTGGGCCTCAGCCCTGCGGACTCTGTTCTGGGGCGAAGGCGCACCTGAGTCTGGAACCCTCCCGGAAGAGGTCGTCGTTCGCGCTCCTTCGGCCCCGGGGCGGCAGCAGCTCGGCCACCTGCCTGCTCTTGGCCTCCAGATTGGCCAGGTAGATGACTAGAAAGTTCCCGGGGCCTCCGGGATCCCCGGGGTCGCCTCCGCCGGCAGCCCGACGAGCTTGAGCCACCTGTTGAAGCAGCTGCGCTGTGCGCGGTAGCAGGTCCCGCAGCGAAGGGGGACTCATCGACAGCCGGGGGTCGCTGCATTGCTCTTCCAGGCGCCGCAGCAGCCTCGCCGCCCGGCCAAAGGCGCGGGCCTCTTCCCACTGTCGTCCCCGCGGGGCCAACGCCACAGCCATGGGAGACTCCGGTGTGCCGCAGGGATCGACGCGGCCGGGATAGGCGCGGCCTCGCCCAGAGTGAAAGGAGAGGGCGGGCCCTAGAGAACGGGGAGGGGACGGCAGGTACGCGCGTCTCCAAAGGGGGGCGGGGCTGGAGGATCTGGCACGTGGGTTTTCGAGAGGTAGGATTTGGAGGCCGGAAGCGGAGGCTCGTGCTTGTAATCCCAGAAATTTGCGTCAAGGTGGGAGGATCACGTGACCAGGAGTTCAAGAGCAGCCTGGGCAACATAGTGAGGCCCCATCTCTAAATATATCTTTTAAAAATAAAATAAAATTTGGCCGGGCTCTGTGGCTCACACCTGTAATCCCAGCTCTTTGGGAGGCCCAGGTGGCAGAATCACCTGAGGTCAGGCGTTCGAGAGCAGCCTGGCCAAGATGGTGAAACCCTGTCTCTACTAAACACACACACACACACACACACACACACACACACGTAGTTGGTGCGGCTTGAGTTTGATTCTCAAAAAGGAGCAGGATGAGGTGGCTTAGGTGGGTAGTGATGGAGGGGCTTCTCAGTGGGTGGGTGGGAAGTGCAGGTAGGATATCTGAGTCCCTTCAGAGAAGGGCAAGGGCCCACGGGAGGCCTGGGATTTTTTTTTTTTTTTTTTTTTTTTTTGAGAATGAGTCTTGCTTTGTCACTCAGGCTGGAGTGCAATGGGACAGTCTCGGCTCACTGCAACCTCCGCCTCCTGGGTTCAAGTGATTCTCCTGCCTCAGCCTCCCGAATAGCTGGGATTACAGGCACTCGTCATCATGCCCAGTTAATTTTTCTTATTTTTAGTAGAGACAGGGTTTCTCCATGTTGGCCAGGCTGGTCTCAAACTCCTGACCTTGTGATCCGCACACCTCAGCCTCTCAAAGTGCTGGGATTACAGGCGTGAGCCACCGCGTCCGGCTTTTTTTTTTTTTTTTTTTTTTTGAGACAGAGTTTTGCTCTGTTTCCCATGCTGGATTGCAGTAGTGAGATCTTAGCTCACTGTAACCTCTGTCTCTCAGGCTCAGGTGATCCTCCCACTTCTGCCAGTAGCTGGGACTTCAGTCACGCATCACCAGTCCCGGCTATTTTATTTTATTTTTGTATTTTTAGCAGAGTCGGGGTGGGGGGGCGGGTCTTGAACTTCTGAGCTCAAGAGATCCGCCCGCCTCTGCCTCCTGAAAGTGCTGGGCTTACAGGCGTGAGCCAGCGCGTCCTGAAGGAGAACTCTTGTTGGGGGGCGGGGGGCGGGGGGAGGTCTGGGAGCTACCGGGGAGGTGCAACTTTGGACACAGCCCTCCTGAGTCGTGGTGGAGGTCTGGGTCTTTGGTCGTGGCACGGGGTTAAAGGTCAGAGAGCTGAGATTTCAAGGAGGAACGGGTCAGGGGGGCATTGCTATCTCTCTGTCCTCGAGAAAGGAGGCACAGAGCCATCAGGCCCCTGGGTCCTCTTTCGGAGGGTTGGAAAGTAGGCGTCTGAGGGGACAGGAATTTGGCAACAAGATTCCTGGGTCCCCACGACGGTGTGGCCTGCGAGAAATCAGGCCTGAGTTAAGTAAGATACCCCTGAGTCCCGAAGAAGCCAGGCGGGAAGATGGGGTTCACGACTGCGGGGGCGAAGAGCCACTGGTTTGCGCAGAGGCGGCCAGGAGCGGCTTTCACCCAACCCGTGGAACCTGTAGCATCAGCCTGGTTGCGCGCTGGGCAGCCACACGGGGCGCTGTCGGCCGCGCCTTCCCTCCGCCCCTAAAGCATTCCAGCCACGCCCCACCCCGGGCCAAGCCGTTTTTTTTTTTTTTCCTTCTGTGATAAAAGGTCTTGCTCGGTTTTGCTCTGTCGGTCAGGCTGGAGTGCAGATCATAGCTCAATGCAACCTGGATCTCCTGGGCTCAATCAATTCTCCCTGCTCGGCCTCCCAAAGAGCTGGGATTATAAGGCATGAGCCACCACGCCTGGTCAGACCAGGCCAAGTTCTGATTTCAAATGTGCACCTATCTAGAGAGCTTTGAATCAGTAAATAGTAATAATCCACTCTTATTTTGTTGTATTTTGTTGAGACAGGGTTTTGCTCTGTCTCCTAGGCTGCAGTGCAGTGGTGTGATCACTACTCATTGCAGCCTTGACCTCTGGGGCTCAAGTGATCCTCCTGTTTCAGCCTCCCTGGTAACTAGGACTACAGGCGTGCACCACCACGTCAGCTGTTTTTTTTTTTTTTTTTTTTTTAATTTTTAGTATAGACAATGTCTCACTATGTTGCACAGGCTGGTCTCGAACTCCTGAGCTCAGGTGATCCTCCAGCCTGGGCCTCCCACAATGCTGGGGTTGCAGTGATGTGAGCCACTATACCTGGCCATAGCTAGCATTTATTGAATGCTGGCTGTCTACAGGCACTGTGTGTGATGCTTTGCAAACATTTACGCACTGAATTCTCAAAAGCCCTTTGAGCTTGTAGCGTAGGGGGCTTAGGATGAGAGCCCAACCTCCCAGTACGTCCCGAGCCCCTCCTCAGCCCCACCCCCATCTTGTAGAAATTGAAAATCTTAAAATTTTTCTTTAAATTAAAAAAAAAACGACCAAAAAAGATCGGTCCAGGTGCGGTGGTTCATGCCTGTAATCCCAGCACTTTGGGAGGCCAAGGCAGGTGGATCACTTGAGCTCGGGAGTTTGAGACCAGCCTGGCCAACATGGTGAAACCTCATCTCTACTAAAAATACAAAAATTAGGCCAGGCGCAGTTGCTCACGCCTGTAATCCCAGCACTTTGGGAGGCCAAGGTGGGTGGATCACTTGAGGTCCGGTGTTAGAGATCAGCCTGGCCAACATGACGAAACCCCATCTCTATTAAAATGCAAAAATTACCTGGGCGTGGTGGCAGGTGCCTGTAATCCCAGGTACTTGGGAGGCTGCGTCAGGAGAATCGCTTGAACCCGGGAGGTGGAGGTTGCAGTGAGCCAGGATCGTACCACTACACTCTAGCCTGGATGACAGAGAAAGACTCTATCTCAATAAATAAATAAATAAATACAGAAATTAGCTCGGCATGGCGGTGTATTTGTAATCCCAGTTACTCAGAGGCTGAGGCAGAAGAAATTGCTTAAACCCAGGAGGCGGAGATTTCAGTAAGCCAAGATCACGCTACTATACTCCAGCCTGGGCGACAGAGTGGGACTGTCTCAAAAACGTCAACAACAAAAAACAAAAAGAAAAAAAAAAACCAGGATGAAAACTCATTAGCCTGACAAAAGTTCAAAGTGTTGACTATGCAAGTGTTGGCAAAGAGCTATTGTGAATGCCAACGGACAAACTACATTGGAGAGCAATTTAGTAGCATCCACCTGACCTTTGGACAAATGGGCAGGGCGGATCCGTGTCTGGCTGCTTCTTTCAGAGCTGTGGCTTGTAAACACTTTTGCTGATATCAGGACATTAGGACAGCAATACACCTGAAGTGAGTTTCACAGGAGAGCTCTCACTCCAACGGTGAGCCTGGACTCTAATGTCTTCTATTTAATTCCACTTTATTAAGGGAAACGTGGTTTATAACCCACTAAATTGATTTTGCAACCCACTAATGGATCTTGTTCGGCCGTTTGAAAATACTGCCCTAAGAAACTCCAAGAGACATGTTCAGGGATGCTAATTGCATTCTTGTCGGAAGTGGAGGAGAGTGGAAACAAGGTGGGCGGGTGTTCACCACCGTCAGCCCGAAACAAAGTGTGGCGTGCGGTCGCAATAAAACTCTTGTGCAGCAATTAAGGTGAGTGAACTGGACACAAATACCAACCGTGTGTGTCATGAACACATAATGATGAGTGGCCTGGGTTGAATCGTTCCCCTCCCTGCCAAATTCATGTCCACTGGAACTTATGAATGTGGCCATATTTGGAAATAGGGTCTTTGGATCTGTAATTAGGTTAGGATGAGGTCATATTGGGTTCGGGTAGGTCCTAAATCTGACTGATGCCCTTATGAAAAGGAAATTTGGATACAGTTACAGCTGTTCGTGCGTGTGCGTGCGCACGCACACACACACACACACAAACACACAAAACATATGATGATGGCAGCAGAGAGATTGGAGTGATGCATGTATAAGCCAAGGAACACCAAAGATGATCAGCGAACGCCAGAGGCTGGAAGGGCGTGGTGCTCACCCCTGTAATCCTAGCACTTTGGGAGGCTGATGTGTGAGGATTGGTTGAAGCCAGGAGTTTGTGACCAACTTGGCAACATAGCAAGGCCCTATCTCTGCAAAAAAGGAAAAATAAAAACAAAAGACTGGGCGTAGTGGCATGCTGCCTGTGGTCCCAGCTACTCGGGAGGCTGAGGTGGGAGGATTGCTTGAACCCAGGAAGCAGAGGTTGCAGTGAGCCAAGATCACACCATTGCACCCCACTCCTGCGCAACAAAAGAGAAAAAACTTCGTCTCGAAAAAAAAAAGAAAAAAAATCTGCAACTATATAAACTGTTTTCCCAGATTTGATCCAGGCTGTTTTTTTTTTTAATTTTTTTTAAAAATAGAGATGGGGTTTCACCATGTTGGTCAGGATGGTCTTGATCTCTTGACCTCATGATCTGCCTGCCTTGGCCTCCCAAAGTGCTGGGATTACAGGCATGAACCACTGCACCCGGATTTTTTGTATCCGCTTTGCAACTATATGAACTCTTTCCAGATTTGACCCAAAGTGGATACAAATGAAGTGAATGACATGAAAAGATGCTCCACAATATGATCCGTTAAGAAAATGAACGTGAAAACCACATTGAATGCCGCTTCACACCCACGAGGACGACTGTCATAAACGAGACAAACACAAATGTTGGCAAGGATGTGGAGAAACTGGAAGCCTCTACACTGCTGGCGGGAATGTAAAATGGTGCAGCTGCTTTGGAAAATAGTTTGGCAGCTCCCCGAAATGTTAAACATAGGGCTAGAGCATTCCGACGTGTATATATATATTATATTCCAGAGAGTTGAAAGCACATATCTACCCAGAGACTTGCGGAAACAACCTAAACGTCCATCAACTGAAGAATGGATGAACAAAATGTGGTCTACTCATACAACGGAAAATTATTCGGCCATTAATAGGAATGAAAGTGGCCAGGTGTGGTGGCTCATGCCTTTAATCCCAGCACTTTGGGAGGCTGCAGTGGGTGGATTGCCTGAGCTCAGGAGTTCGAGATTAGCCTGGGCAACGCTGTGAAACCTCATCTCTACTAAAGTACAAAAAGTTAGCCGGGCGTGGTGGCGTGCACTTGTAATCCCAGCTACTCAGGAGGCTGCGGCAGGAGAGTCGCTTGAACCCAGGAGGCAGAGGTTGCAGTGAGCTGAGATCGGGCCATTGCACTCCAACCTGGGGGAGAGAGCAAGACTCCATCTCAAAAAAAAAAAAAGAAAAGAAAAAGGGAAAAAAAAGGCAAATTGTATGATACACTTCTCGGAGAAAACACCGAATGGCAGATGACGCCTGTGCAGCAGGGGTCCCAGAGGATGGGGTGCCCTGGGGTGGGGAACCTCGGTGACTTCTGCCGAGACTTCTGCAGTGGCATCTGGGGTGGGGGTTAAGGAGTGGATGCGGGTCACCAAGCTGGGCCGCCTGGTCAAGGTCATGAAGATCAATTCTCTGGAGGAGATCTGTCTCTTCTCCCTGTCCATCAAGGAATTTGAGATCACTGACTTTTTCCCGGGGGTCTCTTACAAGGACGAGGTTTTGAAGATTAGGCCAGTGCAGAAGCAGACCCGAGCCGGCCAGCGCACCAGGTTCAAGGTGTTTGTTGCCACCGGGGACTACAATGGCCACGTCGGTCTGGGTGTTAAGTGCTCCAAGGAGGTGGCCATTGCCATCCGCGGGGCCATCATCCTGGCCAAGCTCTCCATTGTCCCGGTACGCAGAGGCTGCTGGGGGAACAAAGTCAGCAAGCCCCACACCGTCCCTTGCAAGGTGACAGGTCGCTGCGGCTCTGTGCTAGTGCGCTTCATCCCGGCGCCCAGGGGCAATGGCATCATTTTGGTGCCTGTGCCCAAGATGCTGCTTATGATGGCTGGTGTCGATGACTGCTACACCTCAGCCAGCGGCTGCATTGCCACCCTGGGCAACTTCGCCAAGGCCACCTTTGATGCCATCTCTAAGACCTACAGCAGCCTGACCCCCAACCTTTGGAAGGAGATGGTATTCACCAAGTCTCCCTATTGGGAATTCACTGACCACCTTGTCAAGGCCCGCGCCAGAGTCTCTGTGCAGAGGACCCAGGCTCCAGCTGTGGCTACAACATAGGGTTTTTATACAAGAAAAATAGTGAACTAACTCTGAAAAACAAACAAAAATGGTGTGATATACACATTATATCTCAATAAAACGGTTAGGCCGATCAGAAAGCTAAATACCGCGCATTCCCACTTGTAAGTGGGAGCTAAACGATGAGTATTTAGGGACGTAAAGATGGCAACAATAGAAACTAGGTATTTCTGAAGGGGGGAGGGAAGGGGGGAGGGGACAAGGGTTGAAAAACTGTTGGGTACTATGCTCACTACCTGGTGACAGGATCAGTCGTACCCCAAACCTCAGCATCATGCAATATACCCAGGTAACAAACCTGCGCATGTACCCCCTAAATCTAAAATGAAAGTCGAAAAAAATAAAACGAAATAAAGCTATTAAATAAAAAGTGGAGAGCTGGGGATAGCCACAAGAGGGCGCACTGAGCACAGGCTTACCTCCTCCCTTGGGAACTGAGTTTCTTGGCCACGCCCCAAAGTACGACCACACCTTCGCGGCCCTGGCCACGCCTCCAGGACGCTGGTCACTCCCCCAAGACTCTAGCACCACACCTAGACCTTAACCACGGGCTAAGGTCCTGGTTGAACCCTCAAAGCAGTCTCTGAAGCAGCTCATTCACGCCGCCAACTCCCCAGCCTCTGACCACAATTGCATGCACAGACAGAGATCTTTGGAAACACAGAACCTTAAAACCATGGACTTTTATTTCCTCTTTTTTTTTTTTTTTTTTTTTGAGATGGAGTCTCGCTCTGTCGCCCAGGCTGGAATGCAATGGTGCAATCTTGGCTCACTGCAACCTCCACCTCCCCAGTTCAAGCAATTCTCCTCCCTCAGCCTCCCAAGTGGCTGGGACCACAGGCATGTGCCACCATGTTCGGCTAACTTTTGTATTTTCAGTAGAGACGGGGTTTCACCATATTGGCCAGGCTGATCTCAAACTCCTGATCTTGTGATCTACCTGCCTTGGCCTCCCAAAGTGCTGGGATTACAGGTGTGAGCCACCGTGCCCAGCTCGCTCTTTCTTTCCTTCCTTCTTTCTTTCTTTCTTTTTCTTTCTCTCTCTTCTTTCTCTCTCTCTTTTCTTTCTTTCTTTCTCTTTCTCTCTCTCCCTCCCTCCCTCTCTTCCTTCCTTCCTTCTTTCTTTCTTCTTCTACCTCCTCCTCTTCCTCTTCTTCTCCCTCCTCCCTCCTTCTTCCCTCCTCCTCCTTCTCTTCTTTCTCCTTCTTCTTTTTTTTTTTTTTTTTTTTTAGACAGTCTCACTCTGCACCCAGACTGGAGAGCAGTGGAATTATCATAACGCACTGCAGCCTCAACCTCCCCAGCTTAAGTGATCCTCCCACCACACCCTCCTGAGTAGCTAGGAGTACAGGTGTGCACCACCAGACCCAGCTAATTTTTAAAAATTTTTTTCTGTAGAGGCTGGGTCTCATTATATTGCCCAGGCTGGTCTCGAACTCCTGGGCTCAAGTGATCCTCCTGCCTTGGTCTCCCAAAGTGATGAGATTATAGGTGTGAGCAATCACATCCAGCCTCATTTTCAAAATCTTCCTCAAAATTCACTCTAGGAGCCAGGCAAGGAGTACCTGCGTGTAATCCCAGCTATTTGGGAGGCTGAGGTAGAAGCATTGCTTGAGCCCGGAAATTCCTGTCTAGCCCAGGAGTTCGAGTCTAGCCTGGACAACAGCGCAAGACCTCCTCTCTAAAAGAAGAAAAAACAATTCCCTTCAGGAGGCCTTATCGGGTAAGCCCCACTGACCTCTGGTTGCTGCTGATGTTGGGGTTCTCCCCATCTAGGAAGGTCCTAGATTTTTGCCTTTGCCTTTGCGGTTATGGGCTGGAGAGCTCCTAAGTAATTTGGAGAGTGTGTGTAGGATCCTCATTGTGCCCCCACTTGCACCCAGGATAAAGACAGAGCCTATCTCTTCTGTTAGACTAGGGGCTTCCCAAGAACACGGGCTGTGTCTTTCCCAGTATAATGTAGCTCTCTTGAGAGCAGAGAGCCCCCATTAGGGTGGGACTGTGTCTCACCATTAAAACTTTTCCCTAAAGTTGATGACTCTACCCCCTCTCCCTGCCCCAAGCCTGGGGTCAGCAGGAGCCATTCCACAGAGGAGAGGGGCTCAGACAGCTGCCTCTCGCAGGTCTCCACTGACTGCTTTCTCAGCTCCCTGCTCCGCCCCCTTTTCTGGGCCTCTGCCACCACCAGAGGGGCAGCTTTGTCATCTCCTCTTTCCCATTCAGAAGTGATTCGGCTTCTTCTCTTCTCAGAAACTCTAGCCTGGCATCTGCCTCCTCCTCTTCTCCCAGCTTCCCTCCACCCTTATCCCTCTTCAGGGCCTCAGTGCAAGTATTTGCCATCTGGGGCTGGCTCCGAGGCTCTCTGCTTTTTTGGGAGGCTTGAGAACCCTGCTCATCTGCCCTATACCATCAGAGCTGCCCTCACCACTCTCAGAATGCCTGGGTCCTTTGTTCCCCAGCCCCCTGCAAGGCCTCCTGGGGCTTGCAGTGCCAGGGCTCTTAACATCCTAGGCTGCCCTCTCCCCTCTGGAGCCAGAAAGGCTACGACAGCAAGCCTGGGGCCCCTCTAGTGCAGGTATCTCCCTGTGCATCCCTCCTCCACAGCTCCATCTTCACCTCTGGGAGACTTCCTGCCCTGGGACCCCACCATTCATATCCATTTGCATATACCTGTTGGTCCAGCCCAAGCAAATTAATGCAAATGCAATGCAAACCAGAGGCAATGAAGCAGCAATGCCAGCTGGCCCTGATGCCAGGAGAGGACTCAATGGCTGAAAGAACCTCTTTTTCCAGAGATGGACCTTCAGGGAAACCACGGCTGGAGAGAAGCGACTTGCTTGTGCATTCCTCGCTGGGATGCTTGATCCTCTGATCAAGCATCTTTCCAGGGCCACTGACCTGGGTTGTGTAACAGCACTCTCCTTTTGCCCTTAGACCTCCTTTAACTATGGCTCTTCTTTCACACACTTTTGATCTTTGTTCCTTCCTTCTGATCTTCCCCTTCCCTGGGTCCTGACATTCCTTGCCCTCAGCACAGGCACCCAGCATCCCACCGTCATTCCCTGAGGGTGAGTAAAGCAGGTGATTCCTGTGGACTCTGAGAAGAGCTGAGAGCCTCCCCTGTCCCAGTAAACTCCCCGCTAACCTGCCCTGTTGCCAAAAAATCCTTACCATTAGAGTGTTTCTGTGAGTACCATGCTCTGTTTAAAGACATGTGCCACTGTGGTCTGGCTGACGTATTCCGGTATTATCACCTTAGCAGAAAGCAGGGACTTGGGATACTCTGGTAGATTTGGGGTGATTGGAGAAGAGAAGACCTGGAGTGAAAAAAGGAATAGACACTGTCTAGAAATGCATTCAATCAACGGATGTTTATTGAACACTTTCTATGTCCTGGGCCCTGAGCTGGGTGGTGGGGATGGGGTGAACAAGAGTGGCTGCCTTCATGTAGAACAATAAGTGTTTCTCAAGCTTGAATTACACCAGCATCACCTTGGATAGTCATTAAAACCCAAGTCCCCAGCCAGGCGATGTGGCTCAATTATAATCCCAGCCCTTTGGGTGGCCAAGGTGGGCAGATCACCTGAGGTCAGGAGTTTGAGACCAGCCTAGTCCACATGGTGAAACCCCATCTCTACTAAAAATACAAAAATTAACCGGGCACATGCTTGTAATCCCAGCTACTTGGGAGGCTGAGGTAGGAGAATCGCCTGAACCCAGGAGGGAGAGGTTACAGTGAGCCAAGATCGAAGCATTGTACTCCAGCTTGGGCAACAAGAGTGGAACTCTGTCTCAAAACAAAAACAAACAAACAAAAAACCCCACAAAACCCCAATTCCCCAAGCCTCTTTTGATCCAGTGAGTCTATGGGGGCCCCGGAACCTGCATTGAAACAAGCATTTCCCCTTCCCCTTCCCAGTGATGTGGCTGTAAGTGGTCTGGAGACCACACCTTTTTTGTTTTTTGTATCTGTAGTAGAGATGGGGTATTGCCATGTTGGCCAGACTGCTGTAGAACTCCTGACCAGGTGACCACACTTTGAAAAGCCCTGGCGGCAGGTCCTAGGTTCTAAGAACAGCCTGGAGTTTCAGGAATCCATGGAGGTAGAAAGATGGAGGGAGGTGCTGTCAAGAAGAGGCTGCCAAGGTAGGAGGTGACAGGCAGGGTCTCCTCCTCACAGCCTGCCACACCCTGAGGGGGGCTGGGGAGCCACCAGGCTCTCTCTACCTACAGGTCTTCCCTGGCCCTTCACCATCACTCAGGGGCCTCCCTGGACCCTTCCCTGGGAGCAGAGGGTCTTCCTAGCAGCAGAGGGTCTTCCATACTCAGGCCTCCTAGCACCCTGTTGATTCTCACCTTTCATCTCTCTCCAGGCCCCAGGGCACGTTCTCCTGAGTCTACAAAGGGTGGTCACCAATGGGGAAAGGTGGCAGAGACCCCAGACCACACTCCCCACTCTAGCCCCCACCCCCTGGTCTCAGAGGGCTTCCTGGAGTCAGTGTCTAGGCTGAAGAGAGAGGGCCTGAGAGGATGAGATTTGAGGAAGCAGGAATAGAGGTTGAGAGGGAAGGCAAAGGGAGGGAGGCTGCCCCTCCTCCCCTCCAGTGCTTGGTGTTTGATGCTGGGGGTGCCAAGACATCTCCTCTCCCGGAAACTCAAGGCCAGACAGATAAACACAGATGGAGGGAGAGACTCGGCTGCTTTATTTATGGGCCCAGTGACAGGCCCTCTCCTGTCTCAGAGTCACTAATCTACCAGGCGGAAGAGACATCCCACTCCCTCACCACCCTCTTCCCTCCCTCCTAACACTGGGGCTCAGCCAGGCTCCAAGCCTCCCCCAGGTGGTCAGGCGGTGCCAGCTCCCATGGGCTAGAGGAGAGTGTCCAGAGGCTCAATAGACACACTCTATCTCTCTCCCCCAACAAAACAGGGTGTCCTTGAGAAGGTGTCCTTCAAACCCCTTGACTTGGAAAGCCCCTGAGGAGACACCCTGGGCTGGTCCAGCTTGGGGCTTGGGTCTATCCAGAGCAGGGATTGATGAGGGACCCCATGATGTCCCTGAGTGGTCAGACTCAGAGCTGAAGGGGGCTGCCACTGACATGTTTCCTTCAAATTTACTTCTTCTTCCAGCAACTAGCACTAAAATAAAGGGGTCTTTGGGGACCCATCTTAATTGCTCCATTGTCCTTGCCTCCATCTTCTCCTCACCCATCCATACTTTCACAAACCTGCTCCTGTCACCCTCCAATGAAGGGTTCAAATCCACTGTGGCTGCTGGAGGGACCACCAGGAATAGCCCCGTCTCCCATCAGCTGGGAAACATGGGGTTCTCTGACTTCCTTGATTCCTTCAGTTCCCTCTCCCTGTCTGTGAGTGCTCCTTCATTCTGCCATCTTTACCGGGGTCTACCCCAAATCTCTGTGCAGGGGCAGACGTGACTCAGCCTTACACAAAGAATGGGTTCCTTGGGCCCCAGGGTCAGAGGTCAGAGAGCACCAAAAGGGCAGGAAGCAGAGGGGGTCAGGGAGTGGGCAGATCCATACCTGTCGGTGGCTTTGAGGCCGGACACTCAGAGCCTTTAAAGCCCCCAGAGAGTCAGGGATTTGGCTCATGGGATCAGACTGCCCAGCTCCCTGACTCATGGTGGCCAGACCCAGACTGGGACCTGCTCAACTCGCCCCTCTCTTTTTCATTTAAGCAACTTTGGGTCATCCATGGGCCAGGGAGCCAGGGAGGAATGTTACAAAAATGACACGTTTCCCCCTCCCACGGCCCCGCCCCATTGCTGGCACCTTATAGGAGCACAAACACCCGAGCCTGGGAAAAAGGGGGTGATCTGCAATCTTGGCTCAGATTTACAGTGAAGTCCTAGGCGGCTTCTTCTTCCGGTGAATGGGCATAGTTTGGGGGTAAATGGCATTTACTGGCCTCTTCCCCAACCCTCTGCCAAATCAATTCAGATTCTCCTCTAAGAAGCTTTTCCCCTGTAGCTCCACTCAGCCCCTTCCCTGTATCTTCTTCCCATTCTCCCAGCACTGCTTCAACAATTCCACTCATTTGCTGTCTGCTCTTGTTTCTGGTCTCTGCTGATGAATCAGGGATGTATTCTGTCTTCCCACTCAGACTGAGAAATCTCTGCGGTCAAGAACTACGCCTCCCCTATCTGACCACCACTCCGTGACAGGGTCTCCTCTAGATCTGCTCCCTGCACTGAGCACAGGAAGCTGACTGCTGGCAGGGGAGGAGGAGGCGGAGGGGAGGCACGTCCACCTCTCCACTCCGGAAAGATTTTCACAAGTAGACAGATCACCCAAAGGAAGCCAGGGAGACATGGAAGCATAAGGGAGAGAATTCCCAGGGCAGGTGACATTTTTTTTATTTCAATTTTTTTTTTTTTTTTTTAAAGACAGGGTCTCACTCTGTCACCCAGGCTGGAGTGCAGTGGTGTGATCCCAGTTCACTGCAGCCTCAGCCTCCTGGGCTCAAGTAATCCTCCCATCTCAGCCACTCAAATAGCTGGTACTACAAGCGCACACCACCATACCTGGCTAATTAAAAAAAAAAATTGTAGAGATGGGGTCTTCCTATGTTGCCCAGGCTGGTCTTGAACTCCTGAGTTCAAGTGATCCTTCCACTTCAGCCTTCTAATGTGCCAGGATTATAGGCATGAACCACTGCTTCCAGTTTGGATTTTTTGTTTAATTGGCCAGTTACAATTGTATATATTTAGCAGTGAACATGACTTTTTAGTTGCTGTTGTTGTTTTGAGACAGAGTCTTGCTCTGTCACCCAGGCTAGAGTGCAGTGGTACAATAGCTCACTGCAACCTCCACCTCCCGGGTTCAAGTGATTCTCCTGCCTCAGCCTCCTGAGTAGCTGGGATTACAGGCACACACCACCATGCCCGGCTAATTTTTGTATTTTTAGTAGAGATGGGGTTTCACCATGTTGGCCAGGTTGGTCTCAAACTCCTGACCTCAAGTGATCTGCCCGCCTCAGCCTCCCAAAGTGCTAGGATTACAGGTATGAGCCACCTCGCCTATTTTATTTGTTTACTTATTGAGTTGGGATCTCACTCTGTCACTCAGGCTGGAGTGCAGTGGCGCGACCATAGCTCACTACAGCCTCAAACTCCTCGGTTCAAGCAACCCTCCAGCCTCAGCTTTCTAAGTAGCTCAGACTACAGGCACGTGCCACCATGCCAGCTAATTTTTAATTTTTTTTTGCAGAGACAGGGTCTTGCTATGTTGCCCAGGCTGGGACATGACTTATAAAGTTGATGCTGAGGAAAAGAAGAGTGTGTTATTCCTCGCCGTGCTCAGGATTTTCTGGAGAGCTTCGGAATGCCACCTCCTGCCCCACCTCCCCATTCCCACTCTCTCCTTCCTTGGAGGCCCCAGACAGAGGGCTGCAGGGGTCTGCCTCATCTCTCATAAAGTCGTGTTGCACTTCCCCTCCTCCTACTTGTCCACCTACCCACCTGAGGGCCTTGGCTCCATGCCAGGTATCATCTGCTCAGCCTCACCCAGGGTCCTTACTCAGGACAGAACCAACCGGGGAGACAATGTCTCCTCTTCCTCACAGCAGCTGCCAATGTCTAGGTCCCCTTCCATGCCCCCCATCTACCTCTGCATAAACACACTCTGAACCCAGGGGTACATATCTGCCCGAGACAAGAAAGGTGGATGTGTGCTCAGCTTGAGAGTGTTTCTTACCTCCTTCTGTCCCCTCCCCTTCTTCAGGTGATTTTGGAATTCGTGACCTTGGAGAGGTCACTGCATCCCTCCTTCAGCTGCTGCCCCAATCCCCCAGCAGGCTGATGAGCATCTCTTTTGGGTTTGAGACCACCATCACCCTGGAAAAGGAACCACCATACCCCTCCCAGCTCTTTTGAAACAATGAAATGTACTCTCCCTTCTCTGCTCTGCCCTGCCTGGGCAGTTGGGTCCTAACTTGAGATCCATCTTCACTGCCACCCTGTCTGCTGCAGATCTCTGAGATTGCCCATGCTGACCACGGATCTTCTTGCCACCTCCTGGAGATAATGGACTTGACCTGCGCACTGGGGTCTCAGCCCAAGATCTGCACAGAGCTGCTAGGCTGGCGGGCTTCTGTGACTCTCATTTTGAAGGCTACCCTACTAACCTTGGGCTGCTGGATCTCCCCATCCTGATTTCTGATCAGCAGAAAGCTAGGAAGGGCTCCAGCTGTCCCAAAGGCAATAAAAGCTCTCATTTACTGAGCCCTTACCACAAGCTGGGCACATGCTTTTTAAAAATTTAATCTTCATTACAACTCCATTTTACACAAGAGGAAACAGAGGCACTGACAGACCACGGCAGCACTTCCCAACCAGAATGCAGCCCCCTCTGGGCCACGGATGCAGTCAAGGTCCTATGGACAGCAGGAGTGGCCCTCTGTGGGCAAAGCTCTGCCCTGGGCAACTGAGAGAAGGGGCAGGGAACAACAGAAGAAAGCAAGGGAAGACAGCTTCTCCAGGAGCTTTCAGTCTGACGGGGGAGACAAGACCTCTGTCCTCTGGGAGTTGCTAGTCTGAGAGAGGAGTCAGATTGCACTAGAAAAATAGGTAGTTCCCTGATCCCTAATGCCACCATCCAGGTGGCACCAGAGGTCTCTGTGACCGCATGAGCCTGGCTCCCCACCGTGTCCTAGAAATAAACAGAAATAAGATTCCTCTTCCCTGAGTCCCTAGAGCGAAGGACAGGAGAAAAACCCCTCTATGAGGTTGAAGGGTTCTTGCTAGAAACAGTAGATGCAAAGGCCTATTGACTTCCAGGAATAAGGGCCTCACTTGGAGGAAAGTTCTTGGGGATGGTATTGGGGCTTTCCCATCCAGAAGCAGGGGAATGGCTGGGATGAACGCTGAAGGCATCTTGGAATTCCATCCTATCCCATTTCCTCTCCTTCATCCTAGCCAAGCTCTGAGGATTATGACAGCGTGGGCAATAAAAAGTGCCTAATTGGTTGTTGTCCAGCCGAGGCTGCTCCCCATTTCCCTTGGCGGGGGTGGGAAACCGGCTGAGTCAGTTTCACTTTTGCTATTGCCCAGTTTCCCCATGGTTGCTGGGCACTAGCGGAAGCAGGGCACCCCGTGGGAGTCAGGAGCTAGTCCCTGATGCTACCTCTGAGGTAGGTGTCCCCCAAGGGTCAAAGGACCCCTAGAAAGCACCAGAATGTTAGGCCACAACTGCCCCTTCCCTGTGGAAAGAGGACAACTGGCAGGCTTCTCTCCAAATGCCCAGGGCCAACTCCACTGGCCTCTGAAGGAGTTGGGAGGAGGCACAGAAGACACCATTTCCCTGGGCTTTGGTAGTGAAGCTTCTTCTGCAGCAGAGGGCAGAGATGGAGACATGGGCTCCAGAGCCAGGGGCCTGGCTGGAATCCTGTGTGAAGCCAGTGGTGTGATCTTGAGCAAGTTACTTAAGCTCACTATGCCTCAGTTTTCTCATCTGCAAAGTGGGGCTGAATATAGGACCTATCTCATAGGGAAAATGGGCTTGAGTGAGTCAATGCATGTCAAGAGCTTGGAGCAGTGCCTGGCATGCAGTAGGTGCTCAATAAATGGTAGCCACAAGCACTAGCTCAGCCTGGCAGTGGGCGTGGGGAGATGGGATACAAGTCAGAATCTGGACATGGCGGGGATGGGGGTGGGTGGGTGAGATGACTTCTGAACAGAGATCCTGGGCTTCCCAAAGTCTGCTCATCTGGCAGCGAGATCTCAGTAAGCCAGGAGGGTCAGTGAGAGCTCGACCTGGGTTCTCTCCTGAGTGCTGCAACCCACTGAAGCCCTTCCACCATAGAGCCCTCCCTCCCACCATCTACCTTGCCTCTCCCCACCTTCAGCATGAAGGCCACTGTCTCCTTCCCATGTCTTTCCAGGAAGGGTGGAGCCAGGCACAGGCTCCTCACTTTCCTGGCAAACCTGCTGGCGTCCCCCCACCCAGGCCACATCCTCTCCCCCAGGAACGTGCGAACAAACTGTTCTTTCTGCTGGAGACACCCTGCTCCCTTTGCAGCTCTTGCCTCTTCCTCCTCCCTGAGCCGTCTCCAGTGGGACGTTCCCAGGCCAGTATCATCCCTGCCCTGAGTCCTAACCAGCGCCAGCAACCTGGCCCCCTTCTCAATGCCCAGGTCTTGGATGAGTGCCCAGTCTCCCCCAACAGACTAGCAAGTTAAGCACTGTGTTCTACCCCAGAATCCACTGGATCATGCAGTCCATCCACGACCCTCCAGGCCTCAGCCACTGTTACCCTCTTTCCCTTTCCTTGGGTTTCCCATTTTGATCCAGGAAAGCAGCATAGTCACTGGGCTGCCTGCCACCTCCAACGCACCTGGGGGTTTGGCAGAGAGACAGCCACCTGTCTCGGGAGGCTCAGGTGGATACTAACAGGCAGTGGAGGCCAAGAGCCTCCCCACCAGAGACCCTCAGAAGCCCCTCCAGCATTGAAGCTGGAAACAGCCCATTCAGTTACAGTCCAATCCCACCCAAGCAGGGACTGATGCTGGAGGAGGTCCCAGGAACACCCCCGGTTAGCTGCTGCCCTTCTTGGAAATCTTCTGCCTCTGCCCTGCCACTTCACTGCAGTCTCTTGAGGGGAGAGATGCTTATGGGTGGGAGTTGGAGTGGGAGGAACTGGTTGGCTCCTAGGAGGGCAGTGAAGATTTATGGGACAGGATTTTTACAGGCTGGGGAGAGGCCCCAGGCAGGAGCTGTGGAGCCCAACAGAGGAGCAAAGGCATAAAACCTCTGGACATGAAAGTCCCAGCGGCAGGCCCCCCCAGGCCTGTGGGTGGTGAGGGATTTACAGCTCTTGCACAAGGCCTGCAGGGGCCTGGGGAGCTGCAAGGACACTTCAGAGCAAGAATAACTCCCCGCCAAGGCCTTCACCTTTCTCCTCTAGGAAAAAAAAATTACCAATAGAACAGGTTGGAGCTGCCAAGAAGATGGTTATCTCTGCTGAGCCCCTGCCCCACCTGGAGACAAGGTGACTCTCAACTTCCTCCCCCTCCCTGAACTCTCCTTTCTGCCCTGAGGTCAGGGAGAGGTGCCTGGGGCGAGGCGTGGGGTGGGGGTGGGGGGTAGGGGAGGCAACTTCCAGAAGGGGCCTCCCCCTGGAGAAAGTGGGGCTCAGGCTTTCACCATTCTTTTGCCCAGACAAGGAAGACACAGGAGTGGCCAGAATCCCTGACAAGCCCAGAGGCCCGGAAGAGGGCGGTGAGTGGATCCTGCCAGCTCCAATATGTACGGGATGTTTTCACAGTGTGCATGTGGGTAGGAGTCTTCCCTGATGGGAGACAAGGATGGGAAAATAAGGACATGAGGCTGGATGCAGTGGCTCACACCTGTAATCCCAGCACTTTGGGAGGCCGAGGCGAGCGGATCACCTGAGGTCAGGAGTTTAAGACCAGCCTGACCAACATGGAGAAACCCCATCTCTACTAAAAATACAAAATTAGCTGGGCGTGGTGGCCCATGCCTGTAATCCCAGCTGCTTGGGAGGCTGAGGCAGGATAATCTCTTGAACCTGGGAGGCGGAGGTTGCTGTGAGCTGAGATCATGCCATTGCACCCCAGTCTGGGCAACGAGAGAAACTCCGACCCAAAACAAATAACAAAAAAAAAGTGACACAGAAACACAGAATGTCCCCTGTGCTTTGCAGTCAGCTCTCATTTCAGCCAATGAGCCAAAAAGCCGAGACAGGAATTTGTCGAATGGAAGGTGCCTGGCCCCAGTCCCATGACCTCTGTCCTTGCTCCGCCAAAACCAAGTTTTCTCTTGGGCCAGACCCCAGCTCCTTCCCTACCCACTGAAGGGAAGGGCGGTTGCTCTGTGCCTACTGGGGACAACTCAGCTGGTTGAAGGGTGTTTTTGCCTCTTCTGGACTCCGTGCCCCATCACCCTGGTTTCCCACCTGCCTGGAGAAGCCCAGACCCTCAGCTGGGTGGGGGTGGGGTGTACTGCTAACCACTTAAAAGGGCCGGGCAAGCATCCTGAGAACAGGTGAGGAGCCAGAGCCTTTGAACTGGGAGGGGCGGATGCTGCTGCTGAAAGATGGAAATCCTGGGCCAGGCCTTGCAGCACCACGGGAGAGGGGTGGGCAGGAAGCCCCATAAAAAGCTGGACCTTCCCCTCCCCAGCCCTCAGTCCAGTCCCTCAAGACCAGAACTGGCGCTGAGACAGCCAACTGAGTCATGTCTCAGGTGCCCAGCCAGGGGGGCACAGACTTGCCTCTTACCAGGCCCCACCCTGAGTGTTCAGTCCCCACCCCCCAGGGACAGGTCAGGGGAACAATGGAAAAAGAGGACTGAGGCACTGCTGTTATCCAGGCCAAGAGGCAAGAGGCTGAGTGGGAAGAGCCTGGGGGTTGCGGGGGAAGCAGCTGTATCATCCTTTTCCCTGCTGATTGGCAGGCTGGGAAGGAAGAGACAGGTCAGTGCCCCAGAAAGGAAGGGGAGGAAGTTAATGAGGAAAGATGGCTTTGCTCCCCTGGCCCCCGCCCCCTCTGCCACCAGCTTCTGACTCCAGGCTCCAGGAGTGGGCCGGGCTGGTCAGGACCTGCCTCCAGCCTGCTTTCCTCCCCAGCAGGTCGGGAAAATTACTCTCCTGGTACTGCTTTTTATTTTTTGAAGCCAGATCAAAGGTGGGATCCAGCTGGGAGCCATAGCAAAATCTCAGCAATGTGGAGCCTTGGAGTTTCAGAGGTGAAAACTGGAGTTGGTGGGGAGGGACCATCTTAGGCCCAGGCTGCAGGGGTCGGAGGCCAGATGAGGAGTAGAGACTAGGAGGCAGGAGCGGAGCTGGTAGGTGGGGCCCTGAGAGAAGAACCAGCAGCTTGAAAAATGCAGGTAAGTCTGTGGTCACCTTGGCATGACGGCTGCTCTCTCAGTGCAGTAACCCACCCACGCAGAACCCCCCCACACCGCAGCGTCCAAGCCATTCAGGCTTGAACGCTTCTCTCCAGGCCAGTGTTCATACTGATCAAATGTCATCTCACGTTTACTTCACTCCCCCCATTGGTCACCTGCCCAGTGCATCACTTTACTATTTTATTTTATGTTATTTTGAGACGGAGTCTTGCTCTGTCACCCAGGCTGGAGTGCAGTGGTGTGGTCTCGGCACACTGCAACCTCCACCTCCCGGGTTCAAGTGATTCTCCTGCCTCAGCCTCCCAAGTAGTGGGATTACAGGCACCCACCACCATGACTGAATTTTTTATATTTTTGGTAGAGATGGGGTTTCACCATGCTGGCCAGGCTGGTCCCAAATTCCTGACCTCAGGTGATTCGCCTGCCTCAGCCTCCCAAAGTGCTGGGATTACAGGCATGAGCCACTACTCCCGGCCTATTTTTAAATTTAATTATTATTATTTTTGAGACAGGGTCTCATTCTCTCACCCAGGCTGGAGTGCAGTGAAGCCATCATTGTTTACTGTGACCTCAACCTCCTGAGCTCAAGTGATCCTCCCATCTCAGCCTCCTGAGTAGCTGGAACAACAGACTCATTCCACTACACTCAGCTAATTTTAGTTTTTTTTTTTAAAGATGGGGTTTCACCATGATGGCCAGGCTGGTCTTGAACTCTTGACCTCAGGTGATCCACCCACCTTGGCCTCCCAAAGTGCTGGGATTACAGGCATGAGCCACCACGCCCAGCTAGTTTTTTTTTTTTTTTTTTTTGTAGAAATGGTGGAGGGGGGAGGTCTGGCTAGGTTGCCTAGGCCGCATAACCTTATATAACAAGGAATTTCTTACATGATTCAATAACCTTATTCCTTCCTGCTTCAAACAGAGCACATTCAAACTTTCCATGCCTGAGTTCAGATTAGAAAAAAGCACCTTTTTTTTTTTTTTTTTTTTTTAAAGACGGAGTCTCACTCTGTTGCCGGGCTGGAGTGCAATGGTGCGATCTCGGCTCACTATAATGTCTGCCTCCCAGGTTCAAGCAATTCTCCTGCCTCAGCCTCCCGAGTAGCTGGGACTACAAGCATGCACCACCACGCCTGGCTAATTTTTGTAGTTTAGTAAGATGGGGTTTCACCATGTTGGCCAGGATGGTCTCAATCTCCTGACCTCGTGATCCATCCACCATGGCCTCCCAAAGAGCTGGGATTACAGGAGTGAGCCACCGCGCCCGGCCAAAGAAAGCACCTTCTTATTTCTTCTTTTTTTTCTTTTTTTGTAGAAATGGGGGGGGGGGTCTCACTATGTTGCCCAGGCTGGTCTTGAACTCCTAAGCTCAAGCAATCCTCTGACCTCAACCTCCCAACAGGAGTAAGAAGGGAAGGGAGGAGATGGAGCTGGGGCATGTGTAGGCCAAATGATTGCCATTCTTGACTGAGGGGCCTCCTAATTGCCTCCACCCTCTCCTTCCTTCCTAGAACTGCCATATCTCTTCTCCTGCTAGGAATCACCTGGCCATCTCCAACATTGTGGCACAGAAGCAGGTAGCAGGGTTCTTCTTCCACACTGGTTTTCAGGGTAAACAGGAGTCTCGCACTATAAGGGTATAACCTTGTACCAAGGTAAGGGCATATTGTGTGGGACTCCCAGAGACCCCCACATTCCTTTCCTCGTGAGTCCTGAAGTTTGGAAAGGCTCAGGCAGGTCTGACTGGCACACTGCTAGACAGAGGCCATGTCCATCAGAACTCAGAAAGTCCCCAGAGCCTTGGCTGGCCGCAGTCAAAACCCTGAAAAGCCCTCCTCAACGACAACTGGGACATCCCTCCTCCTTCCTCTAGGCAGCCATCCTTTGCCCCAATTCAGGCTCCTCCCAGATGTTAAGGTCCCTAGTAAGACAGAGATGGAGGCCGGGTGCGGTGGCTCACGCCTGTAATCCTAGCACTTTGGGAGGCCGAGGTGGGTGGATCACCTGAGGTCAGGAATTCAAGACCAGCCTGGCCAACATGGTGAAACCCCATCTTTAAAAAAAAAAAAAAAAGCCGGGCGCGGTGGCGCGTGCCTGTAGTCCCAGCTACCCGGGAGGCTGAGGTGGGAGGATCGCTTGAGCCCAGGAGTTCTGGGCTGCAGTGCGCTATGCCAATCGGGTGTCCGCACTAAGTTCGGCATCAATATGGTGACCTCCCGGGAGCGGGGGACCCCAGGTTGCCTAAGGAGGGGTGAACCGGCCCAGGTCGGAAACGGAGCAGGTCAAAACTCCCGTGCTGATCATTAGTGGGATTGCGCCTGTGAATAGACACTGCACTCCGGCCTGGGCAACATATCCAAACCCTCTTAAAAAAAAAAAGAGAGCAGGATGGAAAAGAGTCCAAAGTCCTGTGCATTCATTAATCCATTTATTCATTCTTAACAGAGGCTTATCAATGTCTATACCCTTTGAGGCACTGTGCCAAGGTGCTAAGGATACCATGGTGAACAGGGAAAGTCTCTGTCCTCATGAGACCCACTT
>CAUYQU010104908.1:0-15945 GCA_963574635.1 Cheracebus regulus
AGGCCAAGGCAGACGGATCATGAGGTCAAGGAGATCGAGACCATCCTGGCTAACACAGTGAAACTCCGTCTCTACTAAAAATACAAGGACTTCATGACTAAAACACCAAAAGCATTGGCAACAAAAGCCAAAATAGACAAACTGGATCTAATTAAACTCCAGAGTTTCTGTACAGCACAAGAAGCAATCATTAGAGTGAACCAGCAACCAACAGAATGGAAAAAATGTTTGCAATATTCTCATCGGACAAAGATTTAATATCTAGAATCTACAAAGAACTAAAACAGACAAACCCATTCAAAGTGGGTGAAGGACATGAACAGACACTTCTCGTTTTTTTCCCTGTATGGTTATTTAGCTGAGCCAGCACCACTAATTGAAAAGATCCATCGCTTCCCCACTGTGCTGACGTGTCGTTTTTTGTCTTAATTGTCTGTATACGTGTGTGCTGTTTCTGGGCACTCTATTATTTCACATTGGCCTGTTTGCCTGTCTTGGTATTAATTTAATTTGGGCAATTTTAGTTATTGCACAGTAGTATGCCCTTGTCTACGGTTTCTTTTTCCATGGTTTATGTTACTCAAGGTACAGTACAATGATATATTTTAAGACAGAGGGACCACATTCACATAACTTTCTTTCCAATATATTGTTATAATTGTTCTATTTTATTATTAATTTTTGTTGTCAATCACTTAATGGGGCTACTTTATAAGTCAAATTGTATTATAGGTATGTAACAGAAAAAACCCACAGTATATACAGGGTTTGATGTTACCTGTGATTTCAGGTATCTACTGGGGGTCTTAAGACATATCCCCCACAGATAAGAAGAAACTACTGTAGTCCAAATCCTTCTACTTAGTTCTTATTTTTCAAGACTTTCTTAGCTATTCTTGGCCCTTTGTATTTTCACATAAATTCTAGAATTGGTTTGTCCATTTCAACCTTCCTCATTCCTTTCCACCCATACCCCTGCCACCAAAACAAACAAACAAACAACAACAACAAAAACCTCACCCGGATTTCAATTGTGATTGCTTTGAATCTATAGGTCAAATTAGGGAGAACTGATATCTTAACAATACTATTTCTTTTATTTTTTATTTTTTTTGAGACAGAGTCTCTCTCTGTCACCCAGGCTGGAGTGCAGTGGTACGATGCTGGCTCACTGGAACCTCTGCCTCCCGGGTTCAAGTGACTCTCCCACCTCAGCCTCCCAAGTACCTGGGACTACAGGTAAGCGCCACCATGCCTGGCTAATCTTTGTATTTTTGGTAGAGATGGGGTTTCACCATGTTGGCCAGGTTGGTCTCAAACTCCTGGCCTCAAGTGATCTACCTGCCTCAGCTTCCCAAATTGCTGGGATTACAGGTGTGAGCCACCGCCCCTAGCCAATACTGAGTACTTCGATCCTGAACATAGGATATCCTTTCATTTTTGAGAGTCTTCTTTTATAATCCTCAGTAAAGTTGTATAATTTTCTGTGTAGCAGCTCTGCACAGGTTTGTTGGGTTTATCCCTGCCTATTTATGTGCTTGATGCTACTGTATATAATATTTAATTTTTGGCAAATTCTGATTAGATAGATAGAAATGCAATGATTTAAAAATTTTTTTTGACCTTGTATTTAGTGATCTTGTTAAATTCATTTATCGATGGTAACAGTTTTTTGGTTTTTTTTTTTTTTGAGACAGGGTCTTACTCTGTCACCCAGGCTAGAGTGTAGTGGTGCGATCTCGGCTCACTACGACCTCCACCTCCTGGATTCAAGCAATTCTCCTGCCTCAGCCACCAAACTAGCTGGGATTACAGGCACCCACCACCATGCCTGGCTAATTTTTGTATTTTTAGTAGAGATGGGGTTTCACCATGTTGGCCAGGCTACTCTCCAACTCCTGACCTCAAATGATCCACCAGCCTTGGCCTCCTAAAGTGCTGGGATTATAGGCATGAGCCACCATGCCTGGTCATGGTAGCAGTTTATCTGTAGATTTGTTTAGATTTTCTAGGTCTATAATAATGTCATCTGTGTATTATAGGAATTTTAATTTCTTTCTTCCTCATTTTTCTTAAATTTTATTTTTATTTATTTATTTATTTTGAGACAAGGTCTCACTTTGTCACCCAGGCTGAAGTGTAGTGGCACCATCTTGGCTCATTGCAGCCTCGACCTCCTGGGTTCAGGTGATCCGCCTGCCTCAGCCCCCCAGGTAGCTGAGACTAGAGAGGCACACCACCATGCCCAGCTAACTTACTGATTCTTAGACATTTTACTTATCCTCTCCCTCCCCCATACATCTTCTCTTTTTTCTCCTCCTCCTTTCTTTTTCTTCTGCTTTTTCTTGTTTGTAATTTTTGCATTGGCTACAACCTCTACTACTGTATTAAAAAGAAGTAGTAACAATGGGCATCATTGCTCTAATCTCAGCAGAATTCTTTTAACATTTCACCATTAAGTATGATATTTGATGTAGAATTTTAAAATTTGAAGTGATATCCACCTAACAGAACATTTAGTGGCACTTGGTAACTCACAATGCTGTGCAATCATTACCTCTGTCTGGTCCAGAACATTTCTGTTATTCCAAAATAAACCCTGCTCCTATCAGCAATTACTACTCATTTCCCCAAACCTCCCACCTCTGGCCATCGGCAATCTGCATTCTGTTTCCATGGATTTATTTGTTCTGGATATTTCATATAAGTAAAATCATACAATATCCTGTTTTTTTGTGTCTGACTTCTCTTTCTTACTATTTTCAAGATTCATTCATGCTGTAGCACAAATCAGTACTTCATTCCTTTTTATGGAAGAATAATATTCCATTGCGTGTATATCACAGTTGTTTATCCATTCAGATGTTGCTGGACATTGGATGGTTTTTCTCTTTTGGCACTGTGAGTAGTGTTGCCATGAACACTCATGTACAGTAGTTTCTCCTTCCCAACATCTGTGGTTTTGCTTTCCATTGATTCAGTCACCCACCATCCAAAGATATTAAATGAAAAATTCCAGAAATAGACAATTTATATATTTTTTTCTGTTTTTGAGAGAGAGTCTTACTCTGTCACCCAGGCTGGAGTGCAGTGGTGTGATCTCGGCTGACTGCAACCTCTGCCTCCCGGGTTCAAGTGATTCTTGTGCCTCAGCCTCCAGAGTAGTTGGGATTACAGGCAACTGCCACCATGCCCAGCTAATTTTTTTGTGTGTTTTTAGTAGAGACGGGGGTTTCACCATGTTGGTCAGGCCGGTCTCAAACTCTTGACCTCAGGTCATCTGCCTGCCTCAGCCTCCCAAAGTGCTGGGATTACAGGTGTGAGCTATCAGGCCTGCCCAACAATTCATAAGTTTTAAATTGTGTGCTGTTCTGAGTAGAGTAAATCTTGTGCTGCCTGGCTCTGTCGCATCCGGGATATGACTCATTCCTTTGTTCCGCTTATTCACGCTGTATTTACTACCTGCCCATTAGTTATCAACATCATCTTGTGTGCTCCTAACATCCAACCATCAACATAATCACCGTTTGATTATCCAGGATCGCCCAAAGCAGATGATCCTCCTCACACATCAGAAGGTCAATAGTAGCCTAATACTACATTGCAATGCGTGTGTCATTCACCTCACTTTATCTCATCACACAGGCATTTTAGCCTTCCACATCATAAGAAGTAGAAGGGTGAGCACAACACAGCAAGAAATTATGGGAGTGGAGGGAGAAGTTAAAAAAAAAACCTACAGTGTAGATGGGATTTGGTACTTTCCAAGGTTTAAGGCATCCACTGGAAACCTTGGAAAGTATTCCCTGCAGATAAAGGCAGACTACTGTTCAAGGATTTTTTTTTTTTTTTTTGAGCTCCTTTTAAATTCTTTTAGGTATGTACCTAAGAGTGGACTTTTCCTTTTTGAGGAACCACCAAACCATTACATTTCTACCAGAAATGTATGAGGGTTCTGATTTCTCCACATTCTTACCAACACTCGTTGTCTTCCACTTTTAAAAATTTCAGCTGTCCTCTTAAACATATTCTTTATCAAATTAAGGAAATTTCCTTCTGGGACAGCATCACTTTGTAAAATGCTTGACAAAACTGCATACTCTCAATCTAGTTATGGGAAAACGTTTATCAGAGAAATCTGCACTAAGACACATTTTACAAAACTAAGCATTCTTTAAAAAGTGTTAAGGTCATAAAGACAAAGAAAGACTGAGGAACTGTTCCAGATTGGAGGAAAGTAGGTAGACGTGACAATTAAATGCTAGATGGGATCTTGGACTGGATTCTGGGCCAGAAAGGGACATTAATGGGAAATCTAGCAAATTTTCAAGAAGGTGGCCGGGCGTGGTGGCTCATGCCTGAAATCCCAGAACTTTGGGAGGCCAAGCCAGGCAGATCACCTAAGGTATATATGGAGTTTGAGACCAGCCTGGCCAGCATAGTGAAACCAGCTTCACTCACCCACAACCACCCCACATAGTTTTTTGTTTTGAGGTGGAGTCTCACTCTGTTGCCCAGGCTGGAGTGCAGTGGTGCAATCTCAGCTCACTGCAGCCTCCACCTCCCAGGTTCAAGTGATTCTTGTGCCTCAGTCTCTCAAGTAGCTGAGATTACACGCACAGGCCACCACACCTGGCTAGTTTTTGTATTTTTAGTAGAGACTGGATTTCTCTAGGTTGGCCAGACTAGTCTTGAAGTCCTGACCGCAAGTGATCCGCCTGCCTTGGCCTCCCAAAGTGTTGGGATTATAGGTGTGAGCTACCTTGCCTTGGCCCCATGTACTATTTTGAAGTGTGTTGTTTAATCTCCAAGTATTTTTTGATTTTCCAGCTATTTTTCTGTTACTGACTTTTAGTTTAATTCCACTGTAGTCTGAGGACAGAGATATGATTTTCATTGTTTTAAACGTTGGCCAGGTATGGTGGCTCATGCCTGTAATTCCAGCACTTTGGGAGGCTAAGGTGGGAGGACGGCCTGAGCTCAGGAGTTCAAGACCAGCCTGGTCAATAAAACCCCATCTCTACCCAAAATACAAAAAGTTAGCTGGGCATGGTGGTGTGTACCTGTGGTCCCAGTTAGGAGACTGAGGTGGGAGGATCACTTGAACCTGGGAGGCAGAGGCTGCAATGAGCTGAGACAGCACCACTGCCCTCCAGCCTACATGATGGAGTAAGACCCTGTCTTAAAAAAACAAAGTTAAGATTTTTTTAAAAATTATTATTACTATTTAAAAAAATTTTTCTTGCACAGAGGGTATGGAAGGTGATTTTCTTTTTAATGGCCCAGAAGTTGTCTATCTTGGTGAATGTTCCGCATGGGCTTAAGAAGAGAAGAATGTGTATTCTACTGTTGCTGAATGAAGTTGTCTATAAGTAGCCATCATATCTCGTGGATTGGTGGTGGTGTTGAGTTTGCCTAAGTTCCTACTGTTTTTTTGGCTGCTGTATCTGTCCCATCATGAAAAGGGAGGTTGGAATCTCCAACTATAATAGTGGACTCATGTATTTCTCCTTGTAGTTCTATCAGTTTTCGCCTCATGTACCACTGCGACCAGCTACACCACTGACTTTCAAACTGATTATTTACATAATTAACTATTATCTACTATATTCGTTACTGTTTTCTATTTGTTGTTCTTTTTCTTCATTCCCAATTTTGTCTTTCACCCTTTATTTGCCTTTTGTGGTTTTAATTAGGCATTTTGTATGATTCTGTTTTCTGTTCTTTCTTGGCATATCAGTTATACTTCTTTTTTACTTTTTTTTTTTTTGAGATAGAGTCTCACTATGTCGCTGAGGCTGGAGTGCAGTGGCGTGATCTCAGCTCACTGCAACCTCCAACTCCTGGGCTCAAGGGATTCTCCTGCCTCAGCCTCCTGAGTAGCTGGGATTATAGGCGTGCACCACCACACCCAGCTAATTTTGCATTTTTAGTGGAGACAGGGTTCCATTCTGACCAGGGTGGTCTCAAACTCCTAACCTCAAGTAATCTGCTCACCTCAGCCTCCTGACGTGCTGGGATTACAGGTGTGAGCCACCGCACCTGCCTACAGTTTTTTACTTTTTTAAAGCGTTGTCCTAGAGTTTGCAATATACATTTACAATTAAATTTAGTCCTCTTTCAACTAACACTGTGTTTTTTCAAGGACTGTATAAATACCTTGTAATAAAACATTCCTAACTCATTTCTCCTGTTCCTTGTATTGTTCTTATTCGTTTTGTTTTATACATAAGCATATATATATATACACACACACATAAGTGTAATCATACATAACTGAATTAATTGGTGTTATTTTGAGCAAACTGTTATCTGTTAGATCAATTAAGATTAAGAAAAATGAAAGTTTTTCTTTTACCTACATTTATTCATTTTCTGGTCCTCTTTCTTTCTCTATATGAATCTGAGTTTCTGACCTACATTATTTTGGTTCTCTTTGAAGAACTTATGTTAACATTTCTTGCAAGACAGTTTTAATGACAACATTCGCTTCCAAATTTCTTTCCACCTCCCCCTCCCAAAAGCACAAGGAGATTTTTCTCAGAAATTCACTGTGAGAACTGCAAGGTAAATCTCACAAAAATGTGGGGACCCCAACAATGGCAGATTGGTTAAAGAAAATGTGGTACAGATACACCATGGAATTTTATGGAGCCATAAAAAAGAATGAGATGTTGTCTTTTGGGGAACATGGATAGAACTGGAGGCCATTAGCCTTTGCAAACTAACATAGGAACAGAAAACCAAATACTGAACGTTCTCACTTAGAAGTGGAAGCTGAATGTTGAGAACAGGTGTACACAAAGAAGGGAACAGCAGACACCTGAGCCTATCTGAGGGTGAAGGATTGCGGGAGGGAGAGAATCAGAGGGAAGAATTATTGAGTATTAGGCTTAGTACCTGGGTGATGAAATAATCTGCTCAACAAACTCCCCTGACATGAGTTTACCTATATAACAAACCTGCACATGTACCCTTGTACCTAAAATAAAAATTAAAACAATTAAAAAATAAATTAAACATATATACCCAAAGGATTATACATCATTCTATTATAAAGACACATGCACATGTATGTTAATTGTGGCACTGTTTACAATAGCAAAGACCTGGAACCAACCCAAATGCCCATCAACGATAGACTGGACAAGGAAAATGTGGCACATATACACCATGGTATACTATGCAGCCATAAAAAACGATGAGTTCGTGTCCTTTGTAAGGACATGGATGAATCTGGAAACTGTCATTCTCAGCAAAGTGATACAAGAGCGGAAAACCAAAGACTGCATGTTTTCACTCATAGGTGGGTGTTGAACAATGAGAACACATGGACACAGGGAAGGGAACATCACACACTGGGGTCTGTTGTGGCGGGGGGGGAGGGGCAAGGGAGGGCCAACAGGGGGTGGGGAGGTCAGGGAGGGATAACATGAGGAGAAATGCCAGATGTAGGTGACGGGGTGAAGGAGGCAGCAAACCACATTGCCATGTGTGTACCTATGCAATAATCCTGCATGATCTGCACATGTACCCCAGAACCTAAAGTACAATAAAAGGAAAAAGAAAGAGAAAAAAAAAATAAATCAAACAATAAATAAATTATATGAGATAATAAAAAAAATGTGGGGACCTTCTGATGCCTAGGGCCGCTTGGCGTTTTGTCTACTGGACTTGTCCACACTGAGCTTCCAGCAATTCGTCAGTTACAGGTTAGGTTTCCCTGCCTCAGCTCTGGTTCCCACAGAGGTTTCAGCCTGTGGGTTTCTGCTCCAGTAAGTTGTGATTCTTTATGAGGCTTCTAGTTTTCAAGGCTACCATGGATCTGGGAGAGGGTATGGAAACAGAACAAGCTAAAATGCTACAAAAGTCACTCTTCTTTCTGAGATGCAACTTTGCCTCTTGAGAAGCTCCTTCTTTGTTGAAACCTGGTGGTTAATTTCCAAAGCCTAGAAAAGTTGATTTTTTTGTCCTTTGTTGCCAATGTCCTTATGGCTCTCATGGAAAATTGAATTTTTTGAACTCCTTACTGCACCATTCTAGAAGTACTTCTCTCTATCCTGCATTTTAATTCCACATATACTTTAAACACCAACAAACATTTTTTTTTTTTTTGAGATGGAGTTTTGCTCTTGTTGCCCAGATTGGAATGTAGTGGCATGATCTTGGCTCACTACAACCTCTGCCTCCCAGGTTCAAGGGATTCTCCTGCCTCAGTCTCCTGAGTAGCTGGGATTACAGGCATGCACCACCATGCCCGGCTAATTTTGTATTCTAAGTAGAGAAGGGGTTTTGCCATGTTGGACAGGCTGGTTTCGAATTCCTGACCTCAAGTGATCCACCTGCCTCAGCCTCCCAAAGTGCTGGGATTACAGACGTGAGCCGCCGCGCCCAGCCAACAAACATTATTATTATTTTATACAGTCAGTATCCATTTATATTTAATTGTATATTCTGCTATTTGTCATTCCTTCTTGCATTCTTATTCCTTTGTGTTCAGTAATTTCCCTTCTGTTGAAGAGCCTCCTTTAGTATTTCCTTTATTATTTTATTATTATTTTTATTTGAGACAGGGTCTCATCCTTTTGACTAGGCTGGAGAGCAGTGGTGTGATCTTGGCTCACTGCACCTCTGCCTCCCAGGGTCAAGGGATTCTAGTGCCTCAGCCTCCTGAGTAGCTAGGATTACAGGCATGAGCCACCACACCCTGGTAATTTTTTTTTTTTTGTATTTTTAGTAGAGACAGGGTTTCACCATTTTGGTCACGCTGGTCTCAAATTCCTGACCTCAAGTGATTCACCCACCTGGCCTCCCAAAGTGCTGGCATTACAGGCATAAGCCACTGTGCCCAGCCCGGTATTTCTTTTATTCCTATCTACTAAAAATAAGTTCTCTCAATTTTTGTTTGTCTTTCATTTCTTTCTTTTTCTTTTTTTTGAGGCAGAGTCTGGCTCTGTTGCCCAGGCTGGAGTGCAGTGGTGTGATCTTGGCTCACCACAACCTCCACCTCCCTGGCTTAAGCGATTCTCGTGCCTCAGCCTCCCAAGTAGCTGGAACTACAGGCATTCACCACCACGCCCAGCTAGTTTTTGTATTTTTAGTAGAGATGGGGTTTCACCATGTTGGCCAGGCTGGTCTTGAACTCCTGGCCTCAAGTGAGTTATCCGCCTGCCTCAACCTCCCAAAGTGCTGGAATTACAGGTGTGAGCCACCGCATCTGGCCTTCATTTCTGAAAGAACTTTTAATTGAGAATAGAATTCTAGGTTAGCTGTTATTTTGCTTGAGTATGTAGGAGCCAAAGGAAACTTCTGTGTCCTCCAGAGATTCACTGAACATGAACTAGCAGGCTAATAGGGAAAGAAGGCATACAAAATTTTTGTAGCATGCACAAACATGGAAGCCATATACAAAGTGTTCAGATGCAAAGAGTGGACAGAACATTCAGGCCTAAATACTCTCTTCATAGGGGAGAGATGAATGGAGCGGGGAGGCAGATATTATTTTGTAAATGATTCTCTTTGGAAGCTGGTTGGGACATTACAAGAAAGTGAAGGGCAGAACTGCACAGGAACACAGGTTGTCCTAGTATGCAAACTAAGTCTCCTAAATAATTTCCTAGAGTTACCTTCAAAATAATTGATGAACCCTGGGTGCAGTGGCTCACTCCTGTAATCCCACCACTTTGGGAGGCTGAGGCGTGTGAATTACGTGAATCAGGAGTTCGAGAGCAACCTGGACAACATGATGAAACCCCATCTGTACTGAAAACTACAAAAAAATTAGCCAGGAGTGGTGGCAAGCATGTGTAATCCCAGCTACTTGGGAGGCTGAGACAGGAGAATCCCTTGAACCAGGGAGGCCGAGGTTGCCATGAGCTGAGATTGCACCATTGCACTCCAGCCTGGGCAATGAGAGTGAAATTCCATCTCAAAAAAAAAAAAAAAAAAAAAAAAGAATTGATGAAAAGTTTGTCTGGGCATGGTGATGACTTCCAGCTTCTTCTCTTTGCCTGTGGTTAATCTTTCCTGATTATTTGATGAGATTCCTAGGGAGGGAGTTTTAATTGTATTTCATTTGGAAAGGAGCTTTCTTAGTCAGATAAGGAAATTCCAGAGAGTGCCTCCAAGTGCTTTGGGAAAGAGGATCGGAGAGACAGGAACGTTGTGGGGAAGGTCAGAAAGAGCTCTTGTTTCTGAGGCTTATTTCTGAGGCCTTTTAATTTTCAAAACACTCAGCACGCCAGGATGCCATATTTTGGGGAATCGTTTTCTGAGCCACCGAAAGCTCTACAAATATTCCACTGGATTATTCTCTAGGATTCCAAACTTTCTGCTGAATAACTGTTAATTAATTATTATTCTTTTGTAAATGATGTGTCCTTTTATTCTGTGGTCACGTTACAAGGTTTTTTTTTTGTCTTTCATTTTCTGCACTTTTAGTATAGCTAGTCGAGTCAGTTTTTTAGTGTTCATTCTTGTTGACATTCATGGGGCCTCTTGGGTCTGTGACTTGATATCTTTCATCACTTGGCGGCAGGCTCTTCAAACATTGTCCCTTTCTCTTCTTTTTCTCTCCGTCTGAAATTCCAATTACATGTATGTTTGACCTTTTCACCATGTCCCATGTGTCACCTAAGTTTTTTAATGAATGCTGGGCATTGTGTATAAAAAATTATGGAGATAATTTGAAGCTCTCACGATGTTACTTTTCTCCACAGAAGATTATTTTTTATGTTGGCAAGCAGTTCGAATAAATACAGATTACCTTAATCCAGTCTGAGCCTGATTTGGTTTGAAATTAAATTTTAGTCTTTAGAAGGATCAGGTTATTTTCATTTTACCTTTATTCCTAGGGTGTAGGTCTTCTGGGATCCTAACTGGAGCCCTGGGGTCTTTATTCCTCCACAGTGAACCCTGAACTTCTAAGTTTTGTCTCTGTAGTGATGTGAGACTGCTGAGAATACTGCTCAGCTTTCAAGCTGCCAGGCTCAATGCTACGTATGCATCAGCTAAGACCCCAAGGGGAGTGCTTCTGAGCCTCTTAGTTTAGCCCTATGGCGCTTATGAATTGGCTAATGCTTCAGTGGGGAGCCGGGCATCCTACCAGCCTCACTTCAATGCACCTTCTTTTTCTCAGGGATTTGGTTTTTTTAGGTACCTGCTATCTGCAAACAGCAAACAAAAAATGTAAATAAACTTTTTAATTTGGAATAAAAGTTGCAAAACAGGATGGAGTTTCCATACATCCTTCATCCAGTTTCCCTAATTGTTAACATCTTGCCTCACTAGCTGTGTTACATTTAGGAAAATGAAGTTGACATTGATACAGTGCTGTTAGCTGAACTGTGTTTATTCAGATTTCACCAGGTTTTTCATGATGTCCTTTTTCTGTTCCAGTGTAGAATCCAGGGTACCACATTATGTTTATTTGCCCTATCTCCTGAGTGTGTTATGGTCTGTAACAGTTATCATCAGCCTTTTTGTCTTGTTTTGTTGTTTATGACCTTGAGAATTTTAAGAAGTACTGGTTTGGTGTTTTATAGAATGTCCCTTAGTTTGGGCTTGTCCTATGTTTTCTTATGATTAGATGGGATCATGGGTTTGGGAGAAAAATGTCAGAGATGCTAAGTACTCTACGGATTGCATCATATCAGGGAGTACATGATGTAAACGTAACTTTTTACTAATGGTTTCAACTTTGATCACTTAGTTGTGAAAGCTGATTACACAAGTTGGGCCATTTTTGTCATACTCAACTAAATCAGAGTCGAGGGGCTGTGGGAAAAAGCACTTGAGGCACATAGCACTGCTCCAAGTATTGAATTATCTGCAAGTCCAGCTGCTAAAACTGCCTGTAACCTGAAGACCAATTTTACCTAGCAGCTGCTGAAATGACCTGCTGTGACTGTAAGACTAGTTTTACCCATGGTGTCACTCTTTAGATCTTGCCAGCTACTCAGAGCTTCTCTAGTGCCCATGAGCTTTCTTTCAAAACCGTACATAACATGTGTCTTTTTTTTTTTTTTTTTTTTGATAAGGAGTTTCATTCTTATTTTGAAGGCTGGAGTACAATGGGGCAGCCTCAGCTCACTAAAATATTCACCTCCCGGGTTCAAGCGATTCTTCTGTTTCAGCCTCCCGAGTAGCTGACAGGCTCCCGCCACCACACCTAGCTAAGTTTTGTACTTTTAGTAGAGATGGGGTTTCACCATGTTGGCCAGGCTGGTCTCGAACTCCTGACCTCAGGTGATCTACTCGCCTTGGCCTCCTAAAGTGCTAGGATTATAGGCATGAGTCATCGCGCCCAGCCAACATTTATCTTTTTAATAAAGCCCCCAATCTTTTCTTTGTTCTGCAGATAAACCTAAAACCACCCAGTCTATGTGTATGCCCTGAACTGCAATTCTTGCTTCCCAAAATAAAAAGTTAAATTTAGAGATTTTTCTCTACATTTTATTTTGACTTTGACATAGTTAAAGCAATGTCTGCCAGATTTCTCCAGTAAAGTTATGTTTTCCTCTTTCTGCACTGTATGCTTTGGAAGTGGGTCTCTGAGAACAGCCCCCACACAAGGAGATTTAAGCTCCACCCAGTAAAGACGAGTATCTACTGATCTAATTTGGAATTTTTTCTTTATGGAAAATTTGTTGCTCAAATAGTTTTTTACTTTTGTTGTCATGAAACCAGTATTTCTACTTGTTCAGTGTAAGTGTTGGTCTAATACAAGCTAGTTTGCTGTGATTGGAAACAGAAGTCTGCTGCATTTATTCTTAAGACATATATATGTTTAGAGGAAGCTAGTAAAAGCAATTATGTCTGGCATCTGTGGCAAATGAGATTATATGTATATGTGCTGGGTTTTCACTTTCTGTAGTTGTATACATTTGCATATTTTATAACAAGCACATATTTTATTTTACAATCGGTAAAACAATGCTGCTTTATCCATTTTACAAAAATAACAGAACAAAATAGGAGTCTTCACCTTTACTTCTTAGGGAAGAGGAAAAAAAAAGTCTCTTTTCTCTACTCATCTTTGGTTTTCCAGCTGGGGCCCTGTAAATTAGATTGACAGAAGGCAGATTAACAAGAGAGAAACCAACAGCATTTTATTAATGCAGGCATTGCACATACCCACGGGGGCACCCTGTGATGAGTAACTCCAAGGGGTGATTACAATGTAGACTTTATAGAGATCTTAACAACAACAAAAATAAGAAAGTTTTAGAAAGTGACAACTGTAGTGCACTCCTGTAGTCCCAGCTACTCAGGAGGCTGAGGCAGGAGAATCACTTGAATCCAGGAGGCGGAGGTTGCAGGGAGCTGAGATCACACCACTGCACTCCGGCCTGGGCAGCAGAGTGGGACTCCATCTAAAAAAAAAAGAAAGAAAGAAAGAAAGAAAATGACAAGACAAAGGAAAAGGACTTTGAGCTTCTGGTAAAATGTGCACAGGCAAATAAATACATGGGAAAACTAATGCAGGATAAGGGCTAGGGAGGTTTACTATGTTGATTCTTCTGGTGCCCTGTGGGCTAAGGGTCTAGAGTTGTTTCCAGTGATTAATTTCTGTCCTTTGTGGTAGAGAGGGGAGGGAGGATACCTTAACACATTTTTGTCCCGCTTTTAGGCAAATAGGGGAAGGCAGAGAGCTTTTCTGTCAGAGAGTTCTGTCACCCAGGCTGGAGTGCAGTGGCGTGATCTCAGCTCACTGCAATCTCTGCCTCTGGGCTTCAAGCAATTCTCATGCCTCAGCCTCCCAAGTATCTGGGACTACACGCATGCACCACCACGTCTGGCTAATTTTTGTAGTTTTTTTTTTGTTTGTTTGTTTTAAGTAGAGACCCGGTTTGGCTATGTTGGCCAGGCTGGTCTCGAACTCCTAGCCTCAAGTGATTCACCTGCCCGGGCCTCCCAAAGTGCTGTGATTACAGATGTGAGTCACCATACCCAGCCAGAGAGCTTTTCTTGTATCTGCTTCTTCTCAGTTATCTTGAGCTCAAAATCATCTTTATGATTAAGTGGCATATTTTGGGGTGACATAATCTTTATGATTAAGTGGCATGTTTTGGGGTGTCATATTCTGCTACCCTTCAGCTCCCATGATCTATGACTGTGTCTCTCAGTGCAGGGAAAATATGAAGTTCACTGTTTAGATTATTTAGCTCAGAGTCACATCTTTTTTTCTGTAAACTCTGCTATTTGGATGTTTGGGGCACAAGGAACTGCACTCTTGGGTCAGTATGCATCATACCCAAAAACCTGGGGTCTGGAGTTCAGATTCTGCACCTACCACTTTCGACTGGCTGAGTAACCTTGACCAGCATACTTACCCTTTTGTACCTCTATTTATCTGCTTCTGGGGTTATTGTGAGGAATAAATGAGATAATGAATGTAAAACACTTTGCACAGTACCTCTGCCCGCAAAGTGCTCATTTCACATTCACGATGATTATTATTAGGAATCAAATGTAGGCTTGGAGGAGAGTCAGTCCTGAGCTTGATCGACTGAGACTCTTCTCTGCACTGAATCCCCCTTTGGAGCCCTGCCTGCTTTCACAAGTCATTCAGATTTAATTTTCTCTATAAATTTGGTTGCTAAGAAAGAGTGCATTTTCTATACTGACTTCAGCATTTACAAACATGTATGTAAAATTACGGAGTCAGGAACAAGTCCAAGCCCTGGGAGTTTGCTTTTCACCCTTTGTTCTTTAACAGTGAGTTTTTTTCTTTTTAAAATCAAATAAACACACCAGCCAACACTCTTCAGTCTCACTCTGATCTGTCATAGTCTAGAATCAGGTCTGGTCCCCCAAGGGCCTGGAGCTGAGCCCAGTACTGGAGGGTGTCAGGCTGTGGTGATCCAGGATGCGGACTCATCTGACACCAGCAGGTGCTAGGACAGGTGAGGCCCACGTGTGCATTAACATAAGGCATCGAGGGACCCATCGAATGCCACATTTGTGGTGGAAAAGCACTGAATGCCCTCTGCAATGTGATTAGCTGATTAGTTCGCTGGGAGCTTGTTTTGTTCCTGTTATGGAGACTAATCATGTGTTGTTTGAATGTGTTAGATGTTCCAGCTCCAATAAAGACATTAGTGACATGAATAAATAAAATGTGTTTGCATTTCCAAGTAGTGGGTTGGAATTTCATAATTTTCTATTTCCCCACCAGCATCTCATTTTCCTGAAGCATCTCCAGCCCTGTTTGCTAGATTCTAGACACAGGATTTCATCCAAAAGAACAAATTTTCAGGCTGCAAAATGAAAGGAAGAGACTAAATGTTAACTGAATGTTGTCAAGAAACTGGGCTTTCATGGCCTTGGTCTGTAATGACTGTGGACAAATTGATTGAGTTCCAGGCATTGTGTTGAGTTTTATTTCTTTATTTATTTATTTTGAGATGGAGTTTCACTCTTGTCACTCAGGCTGGAGTGCGGTGGTGCAATCTTGGCTCACTGTAGCCTTTGCCTTCTGGGTTCAAGCGATTCTCCTGCCTCAACCTCCCAAGTAGCTGGGATTACAAGTGTGCACCACCACGCCCAGCTAATTTTTGTATTTTTGGTAGAGACAGGATTTTACCATGTTGGCCAGGCTGGTCTCAAACTCCTGACCTCAGGTGATCCACTCGCCTCAGCCTCCCAAAGTGCTGGAATTAAAGGCGTGAGCCACCACACCCAACCTGTGTTGAGTTTTAGACACATGACCTCATTTCCTACTCCCTTCAAATTTGGCTGGGCATGGTGGCTCACCCAGTACTTTGGGAGGCCAAGGTGGTAGATCACCTGAGGTCAGGAGTTCGAGACCAGCCTGGCCAACATGGAGAAACCCCATCTCTCTCTCTATATATATATATTTTAAAAAAGAACATATTGCTGTCCCACTGAGAGTGGCAATTGAATGAAGTTCAACTGTAAGTGCTCAAATGATCCTGCTAGTGG
>CAUYQU010104909.1:0-42318 GCA_963574635.1 Cheracebus regulus
TATACACCATGGAATACTATGCAGCCATAAAAAGGAATAAGATCATGTCCTTTGCAGGGACATGGATGAAGCTGGAAGACATTATCCTCAGCAAACTAACACAGGAAGAGAAAACCAAATACTGCATGTTCTCACTTGTGAGTAGGAGTGGAGAAATAAGAACACATGGACACAGGGAGGGGAACAACACACACTGGGGCCTGTCAGGGGAAGGTGGAGGAAGGGAGAAAATCAGAAAGAAGAGTTAATACATGCTGGACTTCATACCTACGTGATTTGATAAGTGCAGCAAACCACCACGGCATACATTTACCTGTGTAACAATCCTGCACATCCTGCATGTGTACCCCAAAACATAACAAAATAAATAAGAAATATATTACACTTTAATATATATCCTTCAAGAATCTTGCATTTTTTTCTTTTTAAATATACCTTTGGAAATCATTCTCTTCTCTCTATACTGTACTTATGAACAATAAATATTATGAAGAGTGAGCTCAGTGTCTAACCTGTGGCTTTTGTGTGGCTATGTTCTGTGAGGCAAAGGTGGGGCCTGTCTATTACTATTACTCAAGTTGTTGTGGACTGTTGTATCTTTTTCACCTCTGACTAAAGGTTGTGTTTTATCACCTAGCAGTTTTCAAAATGTGGCATAGAGATCCCTGAGGGTCCCAAAGAGCCTTTTAAGAGCTCTGTGAGGCCGTAATGCTACTCCAATGCCACTTGCCTTTTTTACTCTCATTCTCCCATGTATAAAGTTTTCCAGAGGCCACATGATGTATAATATTGTATCTGTTTCAGTACAGAAACAGGTAAGAATTTTGCTATCTTCTATTGTCAGGCACTAAAGATATTTGGAAAAAATATGAAATAACTTTTTTCTTACTATATATTTCAAATATGTAATGTACGTTAATACATGTTAATAATGTTAATATATAATGTATTAGGTTAATACATAACATACATGTTGTTGGTTTTATGCTAATAGTTAACGAATTTGTTGCTTAAAATGAATGCATATATAATTTTTAAAAATCTCTTTAAATTTTTAACATGGCAAATATCTGTAGAAATATCCAATATAATTTTTTAAGAGTTCTTTAGGATTCTTAATTTTTATATAATAATTTTTAATATCAAAAAGTTTGAGAACAGCTCTTGTGCAAAAGCCAGTGAAGCTCATAATCCACATATTTTTGTTGTCCTTCTAGCTAAATCATTAACTTAGCCAAATGGCCAAGGTATTACTTGTGCTGTACAGATGCCCATGGAGGGTTTGAGTAGGTTGAATAAGTAAAGTATCACATACAAGGTATATGTTAGGTATAAAAAAATTAGATAATACTTTGAATAATTCTGATGGTAATTAGTAAAATTTGTTCAACTGAATCTTAATGAAAAGGGCCAGTGTTTACTTTGGTTACAATTATGACAGGGATATCTCAATCATTCTTGAATATTTGTACCGATTATTCTAGAGTATTTTCCTTAACTTACTGGTCTGGACAAACTAGGTAACTTAGTTAATGCAGATTTCACTGCAATCTAAGGACTGTGGTAAAGGCTGAATTGACTTATCTCATCCTCACTCGTCTCTGTCTCCTCCATATCTTGACTGCTTTCTTTCCCAAGCCTTGCCTGCCTCTGGGTCTACAAATCTATATTGGATATTCTGTAACATTTCTTTCTCCAAAGCAATTCAAGTGTGTGCAATAAAATCAACATTCACAAACTCTGTTTATATATTCAAATTAGAGGCAGCTTAATCTAAGGAAGTATTATTTCAAAGAGGTTTATATTTGTTACTTATATCAGTGAAAGATAGTTGGATATACAAAATAAAGGAAATCAATGTTAAAGAATCAGCCTTGAAATGATGAAAGCAACGTGATTAAAAGAAAATTACACATTTCTGGGAAAAGTGTATTGAGTCTTCCTACTTAATTATCATACTATGAGAAAACAATGTAAAGGACTGATATATAGTAATAATGATGCTCAAATCAGGAAAGTCGTCAGAGATGATAGAGTTCTTTTAAGTTGTGGACCTAAAAGATTTTTAAGCAATTACTTTAAGATAGTAATAATAAATTAGATTTACCTGTATGGGAAAAATTATTTATGGGATTTGTAAGCTTGGTATTACAAGGAAAAAGTTCAGTAGTTTACAAAGCTATGAACTTAGTGTTACATATTATTACAAGGTTTAATAAAAAGGAAGACACCTTTTTTGACACTTTTGATGTGGGAAAAAAAAATGATTCTCCCTGGTACTAGCTTTTCTTTTTGAAAGAAAATAAATCATTCTACCAAAAAGACACGTGAACTCACCTGTTCATCACAGTATTATTCACAATAGCAAAGACATGGACTCATTCTAGGTGCTCATCATTTGGGGGGAAGAGTTGAAAAACTACCTATTTGAGTACTAGGCTCACTATCTGGGTGATGGGATTATTTGTACCTTGATATTTTTTGGCTTTCTGCCCCACCCAAATCTGATGTTGAATTGTAATTCCTAGTGTTAGGGGAGGCACCTGGTGGGAGGTGATTGGATCATGGGGGCATATTTCTTCCTGATAGTGAGTGAGATCTCATGAGATCTGATGGCTTAGAAGTGTATGGCACTTCCTCCTTCACTCCACTTGTGTCTCCTGGTCCACCGTGGTAAAATGTGCTTACTTCCCCTTCATCTTCCACTGTGATTCTAAGTTTCCTGAGGCCTCCCAGCCATGCTTCCTGTACAGTCTGTGGAACTGTAAGTCAATTAAACGTCTTTTCTTCATAAATTACCCAGTCTCAGGTAGTTCTTTATAGCAGTGTAAAAATGGACTAATACATATGCCAAACCTGAGCATCACACGATATATCCAGGTAACAAACCTGCACAGGTACCCCTTGAATCCAAACAGAAATTGATAAATAAATAAAAGTCTATCTCATTTTATTATTATTGATACTGATATTGTTATTCCAAATAAACTTTAAATATGGGGAAATTACTGGGAATACAATTTATGTTTAAAATTTTGGAAAAAGACATTTTAAATATCTGGAAACTTTAACAGAACATTGGTTTTTCTCAAGTTTTCACTAGCTTAAATATCATGTAGACGTACATTCCAAAGACTGCCTCTCAGATATTTTCGTTAAATGGGACTAGGGTGGATTTCAGATATTTTGTTTAGATGAAAATTTGATATAGATGGCCCAGAATTTTACTTCAGGAAGAAGCAATGGCAGTAAGATGGCAGTAATTTTCTGAAGGAGGGAGAAATACATCTGTAACATTTGGGGGCCTTTCTAGCAGTACTCACCCTGCTTTATCTTACCCATTCTGTTACAGACAGACCCTAGGGTATTCCTATGATCTCCCTCTCCTGATGTTCATGGCTTTGTATAATCTCTTTCTCTTGAGTATGAGTGGAAATTGTGAATTGCCTCTGACAAAAAGACTATAGAAAAAGTGATGAGAGTTTATATGATTAGGCTACTTTATATGAGACTTCACTTACTTGCTCATCACTCTACAGACTCTCGGCCTATTGAGGATGACATGTCAGAGTTAAGTGCCTTTAGGTGATGGTTAGAAGAAGCCAAGGCTCTTAGTCCATGAGGAAATAAATTCTGCCCACTCCCTGAATAATTATGAAAGCTGAGACTTCTCTAGTTAGTCCTCCTGGTAACACCACCACAGCCCAGTGAATATCTTGATTGCAGCCTTGAGGGACTTTAAACAGAGTACCTATCAAACTTATGCCAGCACTCCTGATCAGAGAAATTTTGGAATAATAAATGTGTATTGTTTTAATCCTTTTTGTGGTAATTTGCTATATACAATAGACTACTAATATACACCCCAATCTAGATTTAAGAAATACATCTAGACCAAAACTTGGTTGCAATTTAAAATATTTCACTTAGTTGTACCCACTAAATTCTTATTGTAAAGATATAATGCTCTGCATATTTTTTTGAGAACTTGTGGAATAACTACCCCATCCTCATGAATAGACAATGAGGCTGGATTGGATTTTAACACTGCATGCTTCCCTAAAGCATTTTGTTATCACATCAAATTTCTATTTTTTCAACCAGAAGTTTTTGTATCTCCCAATGCGATATACTGCTTGAGGGATTTGAGATCACATTTAAGCAGAGAGAGAAGAGAGAGAATAAAAATAAGGGACAAACTTTGGCTGATGAGATTAACCCAGTAGAAAATTTATACAATTGTACGTAAAACTTACAGTCTGAATGGAATGACCTGACCTACATGAGTGGGAACAAAAGGCATGTGTTCAGCATGTGTATTGTTGTCATCAAGACAAAGAGTGAATTTCTTGTCAATTAAATATGGTATTGCAAAGGAAATAATCATATTCAGTATATTAGAAGTGAACAATATTGATTAGGAGTAGAGATGCTATAGTTTTTATTCTTCAATGAAAACAAACTTTGATATGCACAACTGCTATAAGAAGAAATAAGATTGCTCTAAAGCTAGTGATAAATATGGAAATAATCTAGACAGATATCAAAATAACCAGTTTGTGCATGTAAGCTTTTATCCCTTGATTTTAGAAGGGATTATTTTAGTAATCTGTTTAGAATATTTAAAAAATCTTGAAGCAGAGTTGAATAAAGAATATAAAGTTGGTAAGTATTGGAATTGAAGGCTGTGCTGAATCTCCTTTGAGCTCCAAATATAATTCAGACTCTCTCACAATGAAGCCCCTTTCAGGAGGCCTGGTGTTCTGTCAATAGTTTTTTTGTTTTAGGATTTAAGAAATAGAGATTTTTAAAATTGTTTGATCACCCAGTTCGATTTCTTTTCTTTTCCATTTCTTAGCTCTGTACCCAAGGCTTAGTAAATTTCACCTACAAGTTCTTCCCATGAGTTCTGAAAGATGAGGCCCGATAAAGGGAAACCAGTCTCAAGAGACAGTTTATGACCAGTAGATACATGGTGGCCTTTGCTTCTGCTCTCCTTTTGCCTTTGTTCCCTAATTTCAGATGTCTATTGATGGGATCCGAGTTGTTCTCTAGATATGTAATTGCAAGGAGTTTCTTAACCTCCCTAAGCTGTATTTTTCTTCTCTCCAAAATGAGAATTATGGTTACCACTTCATAGCAATGCTGTAAAAGTTAAGTGAGATACTCCACGCAAAGCACACAGAACTAGCATATTATAGGTGCTCAATAAACATTAGGAGCACTATTGCTTTCCCACCAGCTATAGCCTTTGCCATCTTTCCTACAGCCAAACCTAATTCTCAGTATTACCTCTTTCTGCCTCAGTTTCTTGGCTACAAGTCTGATTGGTAGAATGTTCTTCTAAACATTCTATCATGATATCTTTCTACATTCTCTGCCCTTCCCTTAATTGGCTAAAATTATGTTGCCATGGCCTATGATTATGTCTGGCTGGGGGTCTGTCATTCTCAGTACATATATTCTAACCCCCACTGGCAGACAATTTATTGGATTGGAAGTCAAATATTTTCAATTTTAATGCAATCTGTGCCACTAACGAATTGCATATTTTTAGATTAGTGAGTCTCAATCTTGGTCATGCATTAAAATCACCCATGGAGTCTGCTACAAGTTAAAAATTGGGAGGCTACTAACCCAAAAATTCTGAGTGGCAGCTTTGGAGTATACTCAGACTTTTGAATTGTGTGTGTGTTGGGTGGAGGTGGGGGTGGTGGTTAAATAATTATGGGAGATACTGATTCAGAGCCAGGGTTCAAAAAAACTTTTTTATTAACTTAAAATTCATTCAACAACTTTGAAATTTAAGGCTGGACACTAAAGTTACAATATCTAACATTGCTTTCATCCTGCCATGACAGGTAAGGTTTGAATTATGTCTAATTTTTAGTAAAATGTTTGGTATATAGATGTTCAAGTAATATTCACTTAAGAAGTATACTGGCTCTGTTGTTCTTATTTACAAAATACTTTTAGATTAGTATGTGTCAAATTCAACTTCCAGACATACTAAGAAATAAAATTGGAGAGATCTGAAATAACTCATTATTTTTTATTTATTAGCGACAGTATCTTACTTTGTCACTGAGGCTGAGTACAGTGAGGCAATCACAGGTTACTGCAACCTTGACCTCCAGGGCTGAGGTAATCCTCCTGATTCTGCCTCCTGAATAGCTGGGACTGCAGGTTGGCACCATTCCTGGCTAATTTTTGTATTTTTCGTAAAGACATCTTGCCCAGGCTGTTCTCAAACTTCTTGGCTCAAGGATCCTCCCATCTCTGCTTCCGAAAGTGCTGGGATTACAGGTGTGAATCACCGTGTCTATACTTATTTTAGAAGCATTAAGATAGCAAAGTTCTAAAATGAAAACAAAACATAACAAAATATAACTGCAATTCACAAATAGCAATGCTTATTTTAGAGAGCATAGTATATGTTAGCCTACTAAAGGATCTGAGAACCTCCGAATTAAGTAAGTGTGTTTGGTATTTCTTAAAGTTCCTGAATCAAGAATACTTTTTTTCAACATCTAATGGGACAGTGTTTTATGGATTATCTATTTAGTAAATGATTTAAGCTATTGTTATGTGTTCCACAGTTTTACATGTCTCTACTTCCAAGTGTATAGGAAAGATCATTGTGTTGGAGAAGTCAGCTATCAGAATGCCTGGCTCTCCCAAAGCTCTGACTGGAGGGAAATGTACTGACCAATTTTGTATGCAATCATTAAGTAGATATTTTATGTAGCACATTACTATAATTCTTCTGTGCTAACTGATTAGACAAGAATAGGCATGTGACTCAAAGGCTTCTCTGTCTTAACCTAATTGTAGCCAATTAGTTTTACTCTCTAAGCAATTTGAATGAAGAAATATTGGGGAAATAAGGTATTTATAGCTGAAATGTAGAGATCATCATATTAATCTGGGTTCACAAACTGGTGCAAAGCATGTACATTTTTCTGTTTTTAAAAATTGTATTTGACTGTACCATGCATGGTCCAAATCACTAAGACCTTCCACCCCCCGATGCTTGTATCCTCTGCTTGATCCTTTTATATTAGCCATTGGACACCTAAATGCATCTGTGTTTGCCTCCCTTGAATGGGACCACAACTGAAGTGGCTGGGATTCAATTCATACATAGCCCTTAAAAATAATGGAAGAATAAGTGAAACCTTCGTTATTCAGGTAGCATTGTGGATATGTATCTAAATCCAGAAAAAAAAAATAGCAGTTTCTATGAAAAGAAACTAAAATGAAATGAGCTCAACCTTGCATTATTAATATGTTGACCATTTTTGCTCTGTAGCAAATTGGTAAAATAAAGAGCAGTTTAATCTACTTTATCAAACAATAAAAATCACTGCAGGTGGCAAAGTGCACATGGGGATGTTCCTACTACTGATTTGTCTCCATACTTTTCCAGGGAAATGTTGATTTCCTGTGTGGAGCCCAAGCAGGAAGGTTGCTATTGAGCATCTCTGAGGACAGAAGTCTCAGAGAGAGAACACTTGTCAGGCACTGTCACTTGTTTATTTACAACAGCAATTCTTCCTGTGGCTTCTTGAGTTTTAAATTAGCATAACCTGCATAGAAACTACCAGCCCATCATTTTTATGTTTTTACCTTGGCACTAACAGCCTGCAGTCCATAGCCTGGTAAAAAGAGCTGAACTCCACAAGGTACAAGCATCAGTTTTCTTTAAATTACTCATTTAACTTGACCAAACAGGTTGTGGGAAGCAATTGTTGCATTTCCTTTTCTTTCCTATAATAATTAAAGTTTCTCACTGCCCTCTGGGCAGTGAGTTTCGTTTTGCGTTTTGGCAAATAAACAGTGGGTATAATTTCAAATGAAGTTATTCAGTCTTACTTTTGTTGACTCTTAACAGAATCTTTTTAGACATAAATGGCATTGAATTATACTTCCTCTTCATCAACCACTGGTTACTCAGTCCTAAAAAGGCTTTTTGAAATGCTGCTACTTCTAGGGGCAGCTGCATTCTCTATTTTGGTTTATTCCGAGTATGGAAAAAGAAGGTATTACACAAGGTACTCATTTTGGAAATGCCAGAAAACAAATACTTCTTATACCTTTATTTTAAGCATTATTGGTTATGAACTGGTGAAGAATAACTGACAAGCAGGGCTTCTGAATGCAAAGAGGAAATTGGACATCTTTCACATAGACTGCTAAAGTTTTTACAACTGTAGAAAGAACTTTGGCCAGAGACAAAATCCAAAAACGTAAATCGTTTCCCACTCTCACTTATACAATTACTCCTGTGTTCTTTACTTCACAGATCAAAATAGTTTTACATGATACAAATTAGTTCAAACATAGTAATTCTCTCTTAATTATTACTAGGTAAGTTACATTTCTTTAAACTGTGCCATTGTACCGTCTCAATGTCACTAGATATTATTTAAATATTTCAAAATTGTTGAAGAAGAAATTTCACCTATTACTCTGTACAATAGGAGAAAAATAGAATGGAGAGATTTAATTTAACCCCTAAGAGGCTGGGTGTGATGGCTCGTGCCTATAATCCCTAAGCTTTGGAAGGCCAAGGTGGGAGGATCATGTGGTCAGGAGTTCAGGACCATCCTGACCAACATGTAAAATCCCGTCCATACTAAAAAATACAAAATCTGACAGGCGTGGTGGTGTGCAGCTGTAGTCCCAGCTACTCGGGAGGCTGAGGCAGGAAAATTGCTTGAACTCAGGATGTGGAGGTTGCAGTGAGCCGAGATCGTGCCACTGCAGTCCAGCCTGGGTGACACAGCAAGACTGCCTTGGAAAACAACAACAACAAAAAACAAAAACAACCTAATAAACACAATACTAGCCAACCATACACCATGGTTTCTTCCTCTCTAAAATGAAGGTGTGTGTATCTAGATTGATTTCCAATCCATTTTAAATCTGGTATTCCTGTCAATCTAGCGCAGACTTTGAGACCCTGAGTTTATTAGTTGGAGAGGTTTGGTTTAAATGCATGACTTTGTAACTTTCTAGTATTCTGCCTTTGGGCGAGTTACTTTATCTTTCTTTTACCGGTATCTGCATGGGCAAAGCTAGTTAAAGTATCTATTTGACAGAGTTTCTTTAGGTGTGAAATGATTGGAGGCATGAAAACAGCATGGCACTGAGCCAGGTCCTTCACTGCAGCTTATTCTTGGCTTCATTAAAGCAGCATGAGACAAAACTAAATGTATTAAATTATTAGAGCACACTAATTTAGAAATATTTTATTTGAATTTAGCTGAATTCTTCAACTAGAATTTTGCCTATTTCAAGAAAATATTAGTGTGCTACTCATTCAACAAATATTTATGGCAGCTACTATATGCCAGCCTGTCTTGGGAGGTCTCAGAAAGCAAAAGAGACACAATGTTCTACCCTTGTGTCATTCATAGTCAAGTTTATAAACTTTTAATAGCAATCCTTTACATTTTGAATACTTTTTTCCTTTTATTAAGCCTAAGAAGCCACACTTAATTACATTAAATTGCTTTAAAAGCATTAAAAAGAAGTCTAAAAACTTGGGAATTTAGAACCTTTAATTTCAGATTTGGGAATACACATGTATCTTATTCATACATTTCATTACTCTCTATTTTTATTATGGTTTTTGTTTGTTTGTTTTTTGGTCTTTGCCATGCAATTCTGAGGCCTTTGAACATCCCCTCAGTTCTCAGAAAACAGTGGTACAGGAGTTCTCAAATGTAGGAGCCAGGATTTAGAAGCTGGACATGCATGCTCAGGGTCGGTTCCCAGGGGACGTGGGGCTGATTCCAGTCCACTTGTTTTGTGTTGCCGCCACACTTAACCATTTCTCTCAAACAAAATACTTAATAAATATGCAGACCAAGACCCACCCCATAGTTTTCTTGATGTAACTACTTAATCTTTTCTACCTGCACACGCAGAAAAAGCTTTTAAAAAATTCCTTCTCATTTTTTCTTGCCAAGATCAGATCTTATAGTTTATTCAAGGCACTTGTATTATATGGCAATTCAATTTATCCATTAACTGTTTTTTATTTAATAGTATTTGCAGTCTTGTCAAAGGTGTTTGGAAAGTCTTCCAGGTTTTCTACTCCCCTCCTCCTATCTGCTTGTTTATTCTTTCTACAAACTTGACTGTTTTCTGTAGAGGGAATTCTTGGAAGAAGGATCAGTGTAATGTGTTTGATGTGTTCAAATATTCATATCCTCTTTATTTTAAATAATATCAGTTTTACTTAATTAAAATATGTAATAATTTTATAATTGAAAACAAGCATTCAAGACAAATTCCTTTCCAGTTGGGTTCTGAACTCCTAAGTGTATTTTTAAAAACACATTGCAGTGTGTATAAATTTATAGTAATATAAGAGATAAATGCATGTGTTTAATTCCAATAACAGTACTTGAGAATCTGACCCATAGGAAATATCCCATCACTTCAAGGTATCAACTTAGTTCACAACATAAGAAAAATGTACAAGGAGATATTTAAGGCTGGTAGAGTACATACAGGGAAAAAAGGATTGATAAGTTTTAAAGTGAATGATTATATTGTTATATGGCATAGGCCATGCTGCATATCATCATATACCTCTTGAGAAGGTAGCATTTGAACACACAAAGATTGAATAAACAATTCAACCGGAGCAAACAGATTTTGGTGTAGGGGTTTCTTCTAATCTTTTTTAAAAATCTTATTTTGGTAATTAGGCACTGATAAAATATCACATGTTACTTGGACTTTTCCCAGGTGAGAGGATAGATTTAGCTTCAACATGAAACTATTAGTTGCTCAAATTAAAAAAGTAAATGTTGTCAAAATCGTGTTTTATTTGTCCTGATATTTTTATTGAGATTTGGATTGCTTTTTGGAATAGCAAGAATTTTGGAATTCTTAAATATTAGATATTAAATTTATTAAATATAAGCTAATATGTTAGGAAAGTCAGATCTGGTTGGGGTTGGGGCACACAGGTGTCACCATCTTGATGCCCTTATGAATTTGTCTAAAATGTTCCATCACCATATACATCTAGCAAAGGTGACACTTTAAGATAAAAAATTTCCTTCTCTATGAAGTGCTTTTCTGAAACTTCAAAGAGCATTTGCAACTTCCTTCATGGTGTCCGCACTTAGCTTGTTTTATAATAATGCTTATCATGCAATTTAACATTATGTCCATGTGGTTGTATCCCTTACTAGATTTGAAATCCTTGAGAGCAAACACAGTAAATATCTCATTGATTGCTACCATGTAGAAAACCCAATGAAATAGACACTCAGAACTACCACTAGGATCAATGGAATTCACACTGATTGTCTTCAAAATTAATATTGTATTTTGAAAGTTAAAATCGAGTTTAACAACTTTTAGGGAGGAAAAATCACTTCTTTGATAAATCAATTAATTTTAATTGCCATGACAGTTATTAGGTATAAGAATTACATACTTCTTGAATTACACAGTATTTCTTGTATTTTTTGATGTTATGTTTTATAAATACTTTCAGAAAATACTTGGAAGTTCTAGCCAGAGCAGTCAGGCAAGAAAAAGAAATAAAAGGTATTCAAATAGGAAAGGAGGAAGTAAAATTGTCTCTATTTGCAGACGACATGATTGTATATCTAGAAGAACCCATCGTCTCAGCCCAAAATCTCCTGAAACTGATAAGCAACTTCAGCAAAGTCTCAGGATATAAAATCAATGTGCAAAAATCACAAGCATTCCTATACACCAATAACAGACTTAAAGAGAGCCAAATCAAGAACAAACTGCCATTCACAATTGCTACAAAAAGAATAAAATACCTAGGAATACAACTAACGAAGGATGTAAAGGACCTCCTCAAGAAGAACTACAAACCACTGCTCAATGAAATAAGAGAGGACACAAACAGATAGAAAAACATTCCATGCTCATGGTTAGGAGGAATCAATATTGTGAAAATGGCCATACTGCCCGAAGAAATTTATAGATTCAACACTATTCCCATCAAGCTACCTATGACCCTCTTCACAGAACTGGAAAAAAAACACCTTAAACTTCATATATAACCAAAAGAGAGCCTGCATAGCCAAGACAATTCTAAGCAAAAAGAGCAAAGCTGAAGGCATCAAGCTATCTGACTTCAAACTATATTACAAGGCTACAGTAATTTTAAAAAAAAAAAGCATGGTACTGGTACTAAAACAGATACAGACCAATGGAACAGAACAGAGGCCTCAGGGGCAATATTACACATCTACAACCATCTGAGCTTTGACAAACCTCACAAAAACAAGCAATGGGGAAAGGATTCCCTGTTTAATAAATTGTATTGGGAAAACTGGCTAGCCATGTGCAGAAAGCTGAAACTGGACGTCTTCCTGACACCTTACACTAAAATTAACTCCAGATGGATTAAAGACAAACATAATACCTACCACCATTAAAAACCCTAGAAGAAAACCTAGGCAAAACCATTCAGGACATATGCATAGGCAAGGACTTCATGACTAAAACACCAAAAGCATTGGCAACAAAAACCAAAACAGACAAATCGAACCTAATTAAACTCCAAAGCTTCAGTACAGCAAAAGAAACAATCATCAGAGTGAACCGGCAACCAACAGAATGGGAAAAACATTTTGCAATCTACCCATCTGACAAAGGCCCAATATCCAGAATCTACAAAGAACTAAAACAGATTTATAAGAAACAAACAAACAAACCCATTTAAAAGTGAGTGATCGATATGAACAGACACTCTTCAAAAGAAGACATTTATGAGGCCAACAAACATATGAAAAAATGCTCATCATCACTGGTTATTAGAGAAATGCAAATCAAAATCACATTGAGATACCATCTCATGACAGTTAGAATAGCGATCATTAAAAAATCTGGGGAAAACAGATGCTGGAGAGGATGTGGAGAAATAGGAACACTTTTACACTGTTGGTAGAAGTGTAAATTAGTTCAATCATTATGGAAGACAGTGTGGCAAATCCTCAAGGATGGAGAAATAGAAATTCCATTTGACCCAACAATCCCATTACTGGGTATATATCCAAAGGATTATAAATTTTTCTATTATAAAGACATATGTACACATATGTTCATTGCAGCACTGTATACAATAGGAAAGACCTGGAACCAACCCAAATGCCCATCAATGATAGACTAGACAGGGAAAATGTGGCACATATATATTGTGGAATACTATGCAGCCATAAAAAACAATGAGTTCATGTCCTTTGTAGGGACATGGATGAATCTAGAAACCATCATTCTCAGCAAACTGACACGAGAACAGAAAATCAAACACTGCATCTTCTCACTCATAGGCGGGTGTTGAGCAATGAGAACACATGGACAAGGGAGGGGAGCATCATGCTATGGGGTCTGTTGGGCGGGGAGCAGGAGAGGGACAGTGTGTAGGGAGGTTGGGGAGAGATAACATGGGGAGAAATAGCATATATAGGTGACGGGGGGACAGAGGCAGCAAATCACATTGCCTTGAAGGTACCTATGCAACAATCCTGCATGTTCTGCACATGTACCCCCAAACCTAAAGTGCAATAAAATATTAATTAATTAAAAATTTAATCCATGGTGTAATTGATTTATTCTGTTCTTAAAATACTGAGGACCTTGCTAGATGTCAATATAGTTTTATTTTCCGAAATACAAAGATAACTTCAACTTCATCCTTGACCTTGAGCAGCCTATTTATTACTGGTAGGTAGCTGGAATATGTATGCATACAAAATATTGTTAACAATTTAGGGTGTATACAATTTGTTATAGCAATAGAATTAATGCTTATTTTATTTTTTATTATTTTTTTTTATTTTTATTTTTGAGATGGAGTCTCTCTTTCTGCCCAGGCTGGAGAGCAATGGCATGATCTCGGCTCACTGTAACCTCTGACTCATGGGTTCAAGCGATTCTTTCACCTCAGCCTCACGAGTAGCCAGGATCACAGGCATGCAACACTATGCCCAACTAAATTTTGTGTTTTCGGTAAATATGGGGTTTCACTAGGTTGGCCAGGCTGGTCCTGAGCTCCTGAACTCAAGTGCTCCCCCCGCCTCAGCCTCCCAAAGTGTTGGGGTTACGGTCATTAGCCAGCATGCCTGGCACAAATGCTTACTTTAAAATCCTAATTATAAGCATTTAAAGATATGTCATGTGTTTTTTAATTGATTTTATTATTTTTTAAATTGTTAACTAGATTTTTTATGGTAAAAGTCCTTACATAAAAACAGAAACAATACAAAGTTTTGCAACTAATTTTCTCTTCATGGGTTTCAAGATTACTTCAAATGGTAAATAAAACTGCAGTCAACTTGCCCTGGAATTCACAGGTGTCAATGTATACATTCATATGTATCTTTTCTCTTATAAATGCAAGTACTATTTTCCCTGAAAAATAAAAAGTATACCAATGTATAAGTTTCCTGCCTTCCTGAATGTTTTAATCTGAGAGTTTACATTGTTACGTTTACTACAATTGCACTCTAATGTCCTCCAGAATTTATAGCAAGTGATTTCAACATATCAGGACCATTTTGTCCTTATGTAAAGATTTTCTTTTTAAAACATATCAAATAGATTTTCTCCTACATAGAGTGGCTGGCAAATAACCAAACATTTACTTGAATTGTTATGATGACATTTTAGTCCAAAAGGTCACATTACAATCAATTCTAGGAGTACTTACTGTGTTTATGTGAAAGAAAGATGATTTTTTTCCAAGTAATTTAACCCAAAAACCTGGGGGACTGATGCTTGCTGGAGCGAAGGGGCTTGTATTTCATACACTAGCATCATCTCATGGTGAAGAATGGTAAAGACTGATTAAAACTGTATTAGTTTGATTAAGACTTACTGGGTATGCTTCAAGGGCCCAATTATTGAAATGAGCATGGACATATTTTCTGTGCCTGAATGAACACAATTGATTAATTTATGGAATTAAAGACAGGTGGTGATATGTTTTGGCTGTGTCCCCACCCAAATCACATCTTGAATTGTAGCTCCCATAATCCCCATGTGTCATGGGAGGGACCCAGTGGGAGATAATTGACTCATGAGGGTAGATTTTTCCATGCTATTCTCATGATAGTGAGTCAGTCTCTCAAGAACTGATGGTTTTATAAAGAACAGCTCCCCTGCACACACTCTTGCCTGCCACCATGTAAGACGTACCTTTGCTCCTCCTTCTCCTTCTGCCATGATTGTGAGGCCTCCCTAGCCATGTGGAACTGAGTCTGTTAAATCTTTTTTTCTTTATAAATTACTCAGTCTTCGGCATTTCTTCACAGTAGTATGAAAATTGACTAAAACAGGTAAGCACAGCAAGTTTGAAATATCTTAAAGGGGAACTGATCCAAAAAATAACAGAGCAAAGCTATGTCTGGGTTAGATATTGATCTCAAGGTTGAGCGCTTACTGGATTAGATTATTCAATTCTGGAAGCATGCTCTTTTCAGTCCCAGGGCTCATTCATTCCATATCTCTCACTGTGGGAACCCCACAAGAGGTTTTCTAGAGGAGACTATTTGTGAAATAAATATCTGGGCCAGAAGCCAGTGGGAAAGTGAAAGGAAAGGAGGCACAGAAACCCAACAAGCAAGGCTGGCCCTATGCGTATTAGAGAAGGAAAGTGACCTGCCAGAGAATAATAAGGGGTTAGGAAACCCAGCTGAGGCCTCCCAAAGTAATATTGGAACAGAAAAAGGAAATTTAGCAAATAGAAATGCTATTTTGAGCATGGAACATTTAAAAGCCAAGAAAGGACTGTTTCTTGAGGAACACAGGGCAGAGGTACCAGAGCTTTCAGGGTTGCTGGAAGTACATACTTCAGAAACATCAATAGCTTCAGTTCAGGAATCTACTGGGGGAGTTTTGAGTCTCCAGCTGAAAAAGTTAGGCCTAAGGTAGAAGCATCCTTCCTAGGAAGGGGATATCACAGATCTCACCAAAAGCGTGAAGATTCATGGCAACGAACTGACTATGAGGATAGGAATGCCTAAGAGAGACTAGCAACTGTGTCACTCAAGAAGCGCACAGGGGGTGCAGCTCTAGGCTTCCAGAAACAAGAAACTTGAAGGAAAATCAAAAATAAGAAGTTTTCAATTAGTATGAAGGAAATGAGAAGCACTTTACATAAACCGGGTGATAAAAGGTTGGGACCACATAAATTTCTAAACTTTGAAGAGTTATTGCTAACATTTACCCAGTGTTTGGTCTGGATTGGGCACTGTTCTGTTTTACATGCACTGTATTAGCTGTTGTGTTAATTCCTATAATACTCTGATAAGGTAAGAACCACTTTTAATTCTTCTTTTACAGAGGAAGAAATGCAGACACTGGGAGACAGTGACTTGCCCAAAGTCACACAAATAATATGAGGAGCCAGGATTCAAACCCACAAAGTCTGGCTCCAAAGACAGCACCTAAATTACCATCCTATGAAACAAGCCAGAATGAGTCTCCAAGAGAGGGAATAATTTGCCTGCCTTGCCAAGAGAAATGCATGGTTTCAAATTAAAGTCTATCAAGAGAAATCTCTATGCTAGGATAAATTGTGTGTCCCCCAAAACTGGCAAAGACTGACATTTGGAAGACTGGAACCAACATGGTCTCTCCTTGGTGTGGCTAGCCAACCCCATATCCAATTCCACCTCCCTTATCTTCTTTCCAGCCTCAAGTGATCGTGTGGCATGGTTCCAGCCAGTGAGATTCAAGCAGAAATATAATTTTGGGGAGTTTTGTTTTGTCTTTGTTTCACTTTGAAATATTTAACTGACAAATCATATGCTCTCAAGGCATGCAATGAGATGATTTGATATACATATATGTTGTGCGTTGGGAGAAATAGAGAAATGTTAGTTGCATGGTACAAGCAGACAAATTCTGGTTGCAACTTCCAGGAAAGTTTTTACTTGCTTGACAGCTGGTGAACCCTTTCATGTATTGCTGTCTTCTTTTTCTTCCTTCTCAGAATATAGAAGTGTCTGGAGGGACAGCAGCCTTCCAGGGATCACGAGAATAATCACCAAGTCACGATGGTGAGCCCCTGACGGCACCATCCAGCATACTCCCTAGGCTGGAACTGGCCACCTCTGAACCTCTTGTTTGGAAACCAAATAAACCACTGTCATTTTTGTTTCCTAAAAATGAACATATTCCAGTAACTTCTTGAGTACTTTAGCTGATCTTCTTCATCTTTATCTCTCAAATCTGTCTAAATTTTTACAACCACTACCTCCAATGGGATGATGCCTCATTCCCGAGTTGCCTTTCAATAGCCTCTTGAATCTGGGTCCCTCCAGCTACCTCTGGCCAAGTAATTCCACGCAACTCACCGAGGGTCTGACCTCTCTTCCCCTGAGGAGCAGCTTCAGCTCCAAAATCCTGCCTGATCTAGTAACAACTAAAGCCTCCCCCACCTTTTCTAATGCCCATTTTAGGCATGGGCATGCCATCTCCCTGCCTCCATGCCTCTCTAGCTTTAATTCTATCAAGAAAGCATCATATCTAAAACAAAACAAAAGTTATGCAAAGAGCAAGAAATTACTGTATTTTAAACGGCTTACATGAATAGGTGGTTAATGGATTTCTTTTTCTATTTAGTTTTTTTAAACAAAATAACTGAGAATAGAAAAGTCATTAAATTAAGAAATACTTTAAAGATTATACAAATGTTCTAAAGCAGCGATTCGGAAAGCAGAGTCCTCTGGATCAGCAGCATGTGCATCACCGGGGAATTGTGAGAAATGCAGAGTCTCAGGCCCTATCCTTGCTCTACTGAATCAGATGCTCTGGGGGTGGGACCCAGCAATCTGTGTTTTGCCAACCAATCTGGGTGATTCTGCTGCATGCTCAAGTCTGAGAACCATTGCTGTGGGCGATAAGTTGTCCAGCTAATCCTTCACTCCCACTAACCACACTCATGTACTGAAATGCAAAATCCTTGAGAGCAGGGCCTGGGTCTTATTTATCTCTGTGCTCCCAACATATAGTAACATACCTCAAATAAGAACAGTCCAGAAAATATGCAGACCAATAAATGAATCAGACAACGATAGTGGTGATTCTTCATTTTTAAAGCGAGCCCAAAGAAAGGCAGCTAATTCATTTAAAAATAATAATAAAGGCAAACTAATTCATAAATAATACTACACATGAAACAGCAGGCATTATTCTTCTTGAGCTTTTGCATAATTGCTACATTTATTGCTGTTTTTCTTTTCTATTGTGAGTTTAACTTTATATGCAGAAAAGTATATTAAAATATATATATGATATAAAATTTGTAAATGAAGGAAACAGGTATGAAACTACCACTAAGAAATAGAATTTTGGCCGGGTGAGGTGACTCATGACTGTAATCCCAGCACTTTGGGAGCAGAGGCAGATGGATCACTTGATTCCAGGAGTTGGAGAGTAGCCTAGGCAACATGACGAAACCTCCTCTCTACAGAAAATAAAAATAAATAAATAAATAGCCAGGAGTGGTGGTGTTCACCTGTAGTCCCAGGTACTCAGGAGACTGAGATGGGAGGATCAATTGAGCCCCCAAGGGCAAGACTGCAGTGAGTGGTGATCACACCACTGCACTCCAGCCTGAGTGGCAGAGTGAGACTTTTTCTCAAAAAGATACAATTTTGTAAGTAATGTAGAAGTCCCTCTGTCTCAATCTTTGTGCCTTCTTTCTTGAGATAAACACTACATACCATGTTGTAATCATCATTTTACCAACCATGTATGAATCTCTCAACAAATGTCATTTAGTTTTCTCTGTTTTTGAATCATAGCGAATAGATTATCTGCAGCTTGTGTCTTGTTCTCCAGATGAGAAGCACCCAAATTGATGCACATAAGTGTGGGTCATTTTGACTGCTCTATGATTATGTTGTGTGAATATGCCATATTTTTTGTCTAGTTTACTATTTATGGGCATTTGGGTTATTTATAGTTTTTGCTATCATGAATATTGCCTGGTTACAACGACCACCGTCTCAGGCCCCATTCGAGTCAGATATACGCTCCTCTGTCTCCACTGGCTCCACTAGATTATGCTGAAGCAAGTCACAGGCTATTATGTCATCTGTAAGCCATAAAGGTTCTTTTGATGAATACAATTCTTAATTTTAATGCAGTCACATTGACCAATCTAAGTTGGGTCTGGGGGAATCTTTTAGAATATTTTTTAAGGGGGAAAAAAAACCCTTTTCTATACTGAGCTTATAAATATTTTTCTATCTTGTTTTAAAATCTGTATTTTTAAACCTTTCACATATAGTTCTTAATCCACCTGGAACTGGTTTCTGTGTAGGAGGATTTAATTTCATTTTTTGTTCAGTATGGATACCAAATTGTTCTATGACTTTTATGGAAAAAATCCATCATTCCACATCATCACGTGTGGCTACAATACCATATCTGCTGTATCTAAAGCTTCAATATCTATGCAGGCCAGTGTCCAGACTTTCTGCTGTGCTCCATTTGCTAATGTTTCAGTTCTTGCACCAATAACTCTGTTATAGTCCTTTAACTTTATAATCCGGAGAGCAAGTACTCAAATCGTTCTTCCAGAAGGCTATGACCAGTTTTAGACTTCACAATTCTCTTATAAATTCTAAAATCAGCTCATCATATTACTAAGTGATTGTGATTTTGTTGTTACAATATAGTATATCGATTTTGAGATAATTGACATCTACACAGTATCAATTCTATGAATCCATGAGCATGATACATATCTTCCATATCTCCTTTATTTGTTCTTTCTCAGTATATTTGAAATGAGTTCTGTGATTATCTCTTTGAAGGACTCATATGAATTTGTTATATTTGTTCTTAGGTAATTATATTTTTATAATGTTGTAAATTTTAAATTTGACTTCTGTATGTTGTCAGTACATAGAAATATAATTGATTTTAATATTGATTTTTGTATCTAGTAACTGTGCTAAATTATCATCATAGCTTTATCTATACTTCTTTGACATTGGCAGTAATCTATTGATATACAAATTTATTACCAAACCTGGTGGCTTAAAGCACTAATAATCATTTATTATCTCTCATGGCTTCTGTGGGTCAGGAATTCACACAGGGCAGAGTGGAAATGGCTGTATTTGCTTTACAATGTTTTCAGCTGGAAAGCTGAGGGCTGGAATCGTCTGAAGCCTTGCTCGTTTGCCAGTAGTTGATGCTATTAGCTAAGACCTTAGTCAGCTGGAACACTCCCAAAAGGCCTCCTCATGTGCTCTGGGATTCCTTCCAACATGGTGGCCGAGTTCCAAAAGTGAGCGTTCTGAGAGAGAGAGCAAAAAGGAAGAGAGCCATAATGTTACTTCTGCTGAATTCCATTGATGTGGGCAGTCATTCATTCCCTCCCAGATTAAAGGAGAGGGAGAAAGATGATCTCTCTTAGAGGGAGGAGTCTTGGGTATATGGAAAGCAGCATATGAGATGGTATTGGTGGAGCCATGTTCAAAGTTTGCAGCAAAATTGTTAAAAACAACAGAAAAAATTATCTGTAAATAATGATAATTTTGTTTCTTCCTTTATCAGCCTCATTTCTTTTTCTTATTTTTTCCTTGCCATACTGCACTAGCAAGTCACTTTAATGTTACGCCAAATAGAAGGGGTCAGAAGGAGAAACTTATAGTTCTCCTCATCACAGAGAAAAGAATGCTTTTGAACATTCCATTAAGAATGATTTTGTTGTAGGTTTTCACAGAATTAAATATGATTGTGTGGAACTCATGTCCCCCAGCAAGGAAGGATTTGCTGCTCAGCTGTAGAGATGTATTCAGCAGATAGCCTCTAGCTGACAGTCTTTCGGGATCTGCCTAGCTGCACAGAGCTACTCCAGCTGCAGTCATGTCCTGTCCAGGGCAGCCCATCTCTAGAGACTGAGCAAGGTTCAAATAAAAAGACCTGACCATTTTGTCCCAACACAGGATCATCTGACAAGAAGTCCTAGCTCCAGAGCTCCCCACCATGTTTTCTGATGTTCATTTTGCTTGCATTGCAATTCACTTCTTCCTTTTACCAATCCTGCTTCCTATGATACATGTTCATTCCTAATAAATATCTCAGTCATGTCAACACCTGACTCCAAAAAATCCATGTGACAATTGTTAAAACAGATATGGTAGGATAAAGTGGTCAATGAAGGGGATTTTGGAACTAGATGACCCTTTGCCTGGCTGGAGGAGACCCCTATTCCTGGTAGCAGGTGGAAGACAGAGAGGTTTCACAGAAGGTGGTAATCTAATTGTTACAACTTCTGCTGAAGATAAACTGGGAGACTATTTCATTAGAAAAGAATACATCAAATACAGAGGCGTGTCTGGCATTTAAGATATCTGAAAAAAATAGTAGCTGTAATGTTAAGAGGATTGAATAATGGGTTAACCTGCTACCACAATGAAATTTCACAGGTTGGGTGGATTAAACAACAGAAAATCATTTGATCACAGTTCTGGGGACTGGAAGTTCAAGATCAAGGTGTTAGCAGGGTTGGTTTCCTTTAAGGCCTCCTACCTTGCCTTGCAGATGGCTGCCTTTTCACCGTGTCCTTACATGGCCTTTCCTCTATGAGCACATTGAGAGAGAGCATGAGCTCTGGTATTTCTCCCTTTCCTTATCATCATAGCAGTCCTATTAGATTAAGGTCCAATTCATAACTTCACTTAACCTCTTTATGTCCTTAAAGATCTTATCTCCTATGGTCACATGAGAGGCCAGGGCTGCAACATATGAGTTTAGTTGGGAGGCACAATTCAGTCCATAACAGATGGCTATTGCTAAGGACCACTGATGCATTACAAAATGATAATGAACAGCAGAAGTGAGTAACAGGCAATTAGCTGGAAGTCAGATGTGAAAGTCAGGGAGTCTCTTTACTTGTATGTAAGGAAGTAGGACAAAGGAAGCCAGAGGAGCAAGTGGGAAGGTTTGAGGAGCACAACCCCAGGCTGCCATGCATCCATATCTTGCACCAGGTAGAACACTCCAGCCACACACACTACAGAAGCAGTCCCTTCATGGTCCTGTTGGCCTCTCTTTCTGAGGAGAAACTGGAACGAGGACATTAGTAGAACAAACCAAACCCCTCATGCTGTTGTTAGGCTTAGGCTGCAAGCAATACTTATAGTTTGCCTCCTTGACATCACTTTGGCAGGCCAAGGTGGCTTACCAGCAGGACTGAAAGATATGACCCAATCCTTCATTTCTGGGTGGTTGGAGCAGTGCTCGTCCATTCATAATTGCAAATTGATCAGCCATGCCAGTTGGTGACTCCTCCTCTCCCATGTTACTTTAAATCCTGCTATAATGCACAACAATGTGTGTACTTCTTTTAGATTTTGTGGGTGTTTTTTTTTTTTGCTTGTTTGTTTTGTTTTGTTTTGTTTTGGTCAATTGACCTTTGGAATATTTACTTAGAAGAATGTTAGGACAAAGAATGAATATGCATGGATTTTTAAAATAATAATGCCAACTTACCCTCTATAGGTATTGCACCATTTTGAATTTATGCCAGCAATATATGAGGATGCTTATTCTCCAAAACCCCACCAACAGAGAATGTCATCTAAATATATTTTGTTTTTGTTTTAACTTTGAGGCTGATGTGATTTGAGAAAACCCTGAGCTACACAAGGGATATCTCTATTGCTTCCTACCATATCAATAAAATAGGAGCCCCCTGTTGATATGATTTGGCTGTGTCCCCACCCAAATCTCATCTTGAATTGTAACTCCCAGAATTCCCACGTGTCAGGAGACGAGCCCAGTGGGAGGTAATTGAATTACCAGGGCAGGGCTTTCCTGAGTTGTTCTCATGATACCAGATGACTCTCACAAGATCTGACAGTTTTAAAAGGGGAGTTTTCCTGCATGAGCTCTCCTCTTCTCGTCTGCTGCCATATGAGACATGTCTTTCATCTTCCACCATGATTGTGAGATCTCCCCAGCCACATGGAATCGTGAGTCCAATAAATCTCTTTCTTTTGTTAATTTCCCAGTCTGGCATATGACTTTATCAGCAGTGTGAAAATAGACCAAAACACCTGTGTATACTGATTTTTCTTCTGGAGAGTTGAAGAAAGAAACTCCTCCACATAATCTGACTTTCAAGAAGAATTCATCCATAAAGCTAGTGTTTCATTCTGTCATTGACCTTTGCCAAAGGTTTCTGTTTTCTGCCGCCTAAGACCTTGGAGAAATTGAGGTGGTTCAAGAAAGCTTTTCAATGGGGTGAATAGCTAAGTAGGTAGGATAAGTTTCAGGGACCAGATAATAGGCATCAAATTCCACAGAGGCCTGACCATTATTTTCCAGAGTACCCCTCTGGCAATTGTTATATTTGTATTAGTCAGGAATCCCTGAAGAAAAATAAAAGAATCAATAAGAGAAAGAGAAAGGGACACTTGTTATGAGATGTTGGCTTATGGGATTATGGAGGTTAAGAGGTTCCATCATCTTTTGTGTGCAATCTGGAGACCCAGGAAAGCTGGTGGTATAATTCAATCCAAGTCCATTGGCCTGAGAGCCAGTGTTGCAAACCCTGGTCTGGGTCCAAATCCAAAGTCCTGAGAACCAGGAGCTCTGTTGTCCAAAGGCAAGAGAAAATGAATGTCCCAGCTCAGGCATAAAAAGAGAATTCAGCCTTCCTCCACCTTTCTGTTCTATCTGAGCCCTCAACAGATTGGAGGATGCCTACTCACATTAGTGAGGACAAATATTTTTTACTGCGTCCACTGATTCAGATGCTAATCTCTTGTGGAAAGACCTTCACAGACACACCAAGATATGATGCATTATCAGCCATCTGAGCATTCTTTAGCCCAGTCAAGAAGTAACCATCACATTATTGAAACAAAAGATACCAGAGCTGAGGGAGACTTTGGTTATTATCAACCTTTCCTATTATATATAAAAAAAAACATGACCTCTGTCAAAGATAAACAAAGCTAGACACAAAAGTGGTGCAGATGGATTTTAATCCATAATAACTGTTGCATTAGGAAAAGGGTTCATCATGAACTGAACTCAACTTTGATTTGTACAGAGGCGACTCGATGTTGTAAAGGGAGAATGAGGGTGCAGGGAGGTGGGTAAGCAGAGCTCAGTCAAGCCAGAGAAGTGAAAAATTACAAAGACCGTGTAGTGGGGGTTGGCCCATGTAACACCCACTTGGGTTTGATAGCTCGTGCTTATTGAATTTAGGCTTCTAGACTCTCACAGAGACTGGTTGACAGGGGGCCTCTCTTCATATGTTAGCTGGAACAAGCAGTACATTCTTCTGGCAGCCTTAAGTTTTCTCAGGCAGGCACTTTAAAGTGGGCTACAGTCTTCCCGTGGATATGACTGACCTATTAAAAACTATGTTAGTGTCTGTTCATATTGTTATAGGTTAAAGTTGAGGTCTAGTTGAGAAGATGGCTCACAGGAAACTGGCTACCATTTGGTCAGGTAGAGAATCTTTGTCACCTTTAAAGATCAAACACCTGGTGCACAGTCAATCAAAAAAATAGAAATAAAAATATTTTTAAAAAGAGACTGAACCAGACCTTCACTTCCTGACTGCCACTGGCCGGTAACATTTTATTGTCAGGAAGTTTCCACTTTCAAAGACTATTTACTCACCCACACAAAATGCCACCAAGTATAGAAAGGCAACAACTTCAGCCATTCTGGTTAAAATAAAATAATAATAATATGAATCCTCCTTTCAGTTGTTCCAATGAAAGTGACATATGGAGAAGCCTCTTTCTCAGCCCAGGATCCATAATTCAAAGAGAAGTGCTGCCTACTTCCTCATTAGCTAAATTGTATTCATTGCAGAAAGCTGCTTTTGGTAGCCATATCGATCAGCAGGAAGTAAGATGGAAAAAATTAACAAACTTGAAAAACTTCAGTCTCTGGGGTGTAACTCACCATCTGGGAGTGACTTATTAGGAAAGAAACAAGAAAGCATCATCCGTATATGACCTTCCCATTTTACATATGCAGTCAGTCCTCATTAATCTGAGAACCAACAAAGTAAAGTTTGCAATAATTTAGAAGTGACAATTGCAGTCCCCACTGAAGAGAAAGTTCCATGCAAAACGTTTAACATGAGACTGTAAAGTTTCTAATAAAAGTCAGAAGTGTTTTCTTTCACTTCTTTGTTTTTATATGCAATCACATATATAATCCAATTTGAACAATGGACAGAAATGATATAGTTAATTCCTCGTTTTACATTCCCACATTTAAGTTGCTTTGATAAATTAATCTCACTTCCTCTTCTTAAATTAATACAACTTTATATAATAAACAAGATTCTTTTTATTGTATGATAGTACATCTCCAAAAGCTTTTTTCAGCCTAAGTAACAGAGAGATATTTTAAAAATAAATGGTCAAGGTAAAAATGCAATAAAATAAAGTCTTAGTCATAAAACTCTGCACTGAGAAATTCACACACACACACACACACACACACACACACAAAATACTTCATAAAACAAGACCTACATTATCTTTCCTTTTGTGTATTCTAATAATTGAACAATTAGTTCTCTGCCAGTAAATTAAAATAAAATTACATTCTTCTGAATATCCATTATCCAAGTAATTTTTAATAATTTCCTGTTTACCTGCAGTTTTGGAATTGTTTTTATTTCACTTAGTTTTTGTTTAATCAGTTCAGTCCCTGAGAGGAAGCTTAAATGGGTTGAATAAAGATGCAAGCTGTTTCTAAAGAATATAAATTGACCCAAATAATTGAGTGAGAACTTGAAGTTAATGGGAGAGGGGATCTATTATGTGGCAGAAACAATAGTAGTAGGTAAATAGCATATAATTATTCATTTCTTCCATTCATAGTTCTGTGTTTATTATAAATTTCCAATTTGCTGTGAAGTGATTTCAAATTAAAGCTAATTATCAATGCTTTCATTGCAGAAAATCTATAATAAATGTCTCTGTGTCAAAGCACTCTGCAGAGGAAAATCCAAAGAGAAATAAGACCAAGATTCCCGCCATCTGTGGGACCTGTACTCGCCTTAGAGCAAAAACGGGTACAGAAATAGTAGGTAGGGGTGTGTTAGTTTCCTAGGGCTACTGGAACAAATTACCACAAAATTGGTGACTAAAAACAACAGAAATTCATTCGCACACAGTTCTTGAGGCTGGAAGTCGAAAACCCAGCTGTCAGCAGGGCCATAGTCCCTCTAGAGCTTCTAGGGAAGGATCCTTCCTTGAATCTCCCAGTTTCTGGTGGCTTTGGCCATTCCTAGTGATCATTGGCTTGTAGATGCATCAGTCCACTCTCTGCCTCTGTCTTCAAATGGTGTTCTCTGCACCTCAAAATGTCCTCTCATCCTCTTATAAGGATACCAGTCATTAGATATAAGACTCACCCTCATCTAGTATGGCCTCATCTTAATTTGATTATGCCTAGAAATGCTGTTTCCAAATAATGTCATATTCAGACGTTCTGAGTGGACATAGAACTATTCAATCTACTACACACGGTTAAAAAAAAAAAACAATGATGTAGGAAGAAGAGGGGTAGAGCCAGAGTTGGATGGGAACCCACAAGTTAAGAGCAAGATGGAATAAAAGGCATGAGTCTAGTCATCATGAAAAATAGAACTACGTGGGCTTTTATCATCTGATCCCAGCCAGTCTGCCCATCCTTAGCACAGGAAAACATTTATTCTGGTCACACCAAACTACTCACTTCTCCTGGAACGTGTGGTAATCTCTTATACTTCTGAAAAATAGAATATATTTGTCTCCACAGTCTCCACTGAGATCACAAAATGTTCCAGGTTTGAGACAATGGGGATAAATTGTCCTTATATTTTACAGAAGAGGACTACATCCATTTCTGCTAGACTTGTTAAGAGACAGGCAAAGCAAGTCCTGAGACCTTTAGCCCAAGACTCTCCACCAACCTGTAGGTCTACCAGCAAAACTGGAGATTCAGTGATATAGTTAGGCTTCATGTCCCTACCCAAATCTCATCTTGAATTGTAATCTCCATAATCCCAGGGAGAGACCAGGTGGAAGTCATTGAATCATGGGGGCAGTTTCCCCCATGCTGTTCTCATAATAGTGAGTGAGTTCTCATGAGATCTGATGGTTTTATAAGGGGCTCTTCCACCTTCACACAGTACATCTCCTTCCTGCTGCCTTTTGAAGAAGGTGCTTTTGCCTTCTGTCATGATTGTAAGTTTCCCAAAGCCTCTCCAGCCATGCTAAACATGTGAGTCAATTTAACCTCTTTCCTTTATAAATTACTCAGTCTCAGGCAATTCTTTATAGCAGCATGAAAATGGACTAATACGTTCATTAAGCAGATTGGTGAAATTTTTCAAGAAAGTTGTCAGTCTAGAAGGATGGGTAAAGGCATTTTTCTCCTCTCCCTATGAGGATAGAAGGAAGTATGTAAAGGAGGTCTGTGTCCCATTTCTTACATGTGGCTTGACAGGGTGAACTAAGAGAAATTTCTGATAAATTGACTTGTGCCTTAAAGACTTGAAGGTCATGGTACTGGCTACTTGTCTACAGTGGACAGGCTGGCTGGAACTGGCCCAGCAGCAGCAGAGAAAAGAAGGCTGTACCTGGAACAGCCTCACCAGCATGGCAAGGGGCAGGCTTCCTGTGTGCCTCAGGGTACTATGGGCAGCAGCCAGACTGGGGTCATCTCAAAAATGTTCTCTTTTCAAGAGACTTGTCTGCAGGAGAAAGCAGATACCAGCAGAAACTGGCTAAAGGCATCCCACCAGAAGCATGAATTGAGGCAAAGTCATAAGCCATCAGTAGGATTCAGCACAGCCTTTCTCCAGAAATATTGCAGAGTGAGGAATCCCAGACATTGTGAGGTAACAAACCCCTAAAACACACAGAAGAGAAGGGTCAGTTCTTAGGGCATTTGACAGGTGGGAGACGGCAGAACTACAACTCTGCTGGCTACCTAAAATTGTACCATGTTTTTACTTTTGGACCCTCACACATGGTACGGAAGTCAGAAAAAGCTGACCCAACACAGAGCGGAAGAGTTAAAGAAAAATCAATGAAGATAAGAAGAGAGGTGATATATGGGTCTCTCTCTCTCTTTCTCTCTCTCTCTCTCTCTCTCTCACACACACACACACACACAAACACGTCCTTAGCTTAGTTCTCAGTACAGTAACTGAGAACAAAGACTTCTTTCTCACTTACATCTATCCCGGGATCTCTGCTGATTGCACCACAAAACCCCAGGCTGATCAATCACTACAATTTTGAATACTGGAATAAAAAATGAGAGTGTAGTAAAGCATAAACTTATTATAGCTCCCACCCAGAAGATACACACTTTATTGGCTAAAGTAAGTCACATGGCTATAATTAACTTTAAGTAGGTGTCAAAGTCATCTTATCTTCTCTGTCTATGAAGGAGAACTGGAATGTTTTGTGAGCATCTCTATGGACTACTGAAATGAATAAGCCCAACAGAAAGAACAGGCTGCACCTTCCCTTTCTCTCTGCTGGCTTCATAGCCAGTTCGGGCCTAAAGTAAGGAAGAAGAAAAACTTAAAATTGTATGACAGATTGGAGTTTTGATTAAAATTGGACTGAACTTTTTAGTATCTGAAAATATTTTTAAAATAGCTTGTGGTATTCTAGATTATTCTTGAGCATTTTACTCCCATTTCCTCCATACTGTAGGCAGAGACTAAGCCTGTACCCTTTGATGTTGGTCTTGGACAAGTAATCTGCTTTGTCCGCTAGGAAGTTGGCAGGCATGATGTGAGCAGAAACCTTTCATGGCCTGTGTGGCTTGGCTTTTCTCTTGTTTGTTGGAGATTGGGCATTGACATAGTTTGGCTCTGTGTCCCCACCCAAATCTCACCTTGAATTGTAATCCACATAATCCCAGCATGTCAAGGGTGGGACCAGGTGGAGGTAATTGAATCATGGGGGTGGTTTCCATCATGCTGTTCTTGTGATAATGGATGAGTCTCATGAGATTTGATGGTTTTATAAGCATCTGGCATTTCCCCTGCTTGCACTTCTTCCTGCTGCCTTGTGAAGAAGGTGCCTTGCTTCCTCTTCGCCTTCCACCATGATTGTAAATTTCCTGATGCCTACCCAGTAATGCTGAACTGTGAGTCAATTAAACCACTTTCCTTTATAAATTACCCAGTCTCAGGTATGTCTTTATTAGCAGTGTGAGAATGGATTAATATAGGCATATCTCATGATGGTAGTATTATCACTGCCCTTCAACAATGAGCAGACTTACAGCCCACGGCCAAATCCAGCTAATTCATGGCCAAAGAGCTGTCCATCCAAGCCCAGTCTAGTCTGGCTGATCCACTGTTTCCTGCAGACAGTGAGAGTGAGAATAATTGCTTAATAATGAAAACCACAGTTTACAATAATCAAGTTTGTTATGGAATAACTGCAGAATACATGCCTAAAATGATTTAAAATCTCTTTGCAAATATAACTTCCATTTTGGAAAGGGAGATATTGTTACAGTAGGTAGCTAGTCAGACAAGAGCAGGGCAGGAGAGGTCCCCCATCCCCAACCAAGAATGTCAGGTGACTATTAGGTGATGGTCAGGTGGTTGTTACACTGTTTTTCTAAAGTAATAATTGGTCACAGCCAGATTCAGAGAAAGGCAATCTCCGAATACACAGAAACGTCTGAAACTGGTGATCAGCAGCTTCCTGATAAGATCTCAGGACTTGGACAAATGGGCTCATGCATGCACACTAAGAGCAAAATGGTGGAGTTTAACTGCTATATGACCTTCTAGAAACATTCAAACTGATAATAGAAGAATGCCTCAAATGAGCATGAGTACAATGCCTCATATGTATAAGTCCAGTAAGTGCTGGCAGGCCACTGAGCATGCAGGTAGCACACTCCAAGGTAAGAGCCAGGATAGAAGGGATACCCCGCAAAAAGCATGCCAATGTATATAAGAACCCTAAGTCAGAGGTCAAACTGCACTCTTGATCTCTCAAGTCACCCACTTGGTCCTTTTCCAAGTGTACTTTACTTCCTTTCACTTCTGCTCTAATGCTTTTATCCCCATAAGTTATTAGGGTATAGGTGGTATTTGGGTACAAGAGTAGGTTCCTTAGTGATGATTTGTGAGATTTTGGTGCACCCATCACCCAAGCAGTATACACTACACCATATTTGCAGTATTTTATTCCTCACCCACCTCCCACATTTCCCCCCAAGTCCCCAAAGTCCATTGTATCATTATGCTTTTGCATCCTCATAACTTAACTTCCATATATCAGTGAGAACTATACAATGTTTGGTTTTCCATTCCTGAGTTACTTCACTTAGAATAATAGTCGCTGAAAATGCCATTAATTTATTCCTTTTTTGGCTGAGTAGTATTCCATCATATAAATATACCACAGTTAATTTATCCATTCATTGATTGATGGGCATTGGATTGATTCCACGATTTCACAACTGTGAATTGTGCTGCTATAAACATGCATGTGCAAGTATCTTTTTCATATAATGACTTCTTTTCCTCGGAGTAGATACCCAATAGTGGGATTGCTGGATCAAATGGTAGTTCTACTTTTAGTTCTTTAAGGAATCTCTACACTGTTTTCCATAGTGGTTTTACTATTTGACATTCCCACAAGCAGTGTAGAAGTGTTTCCTGTTCACCACATCTGCCATCCATGCCAACATCTACTGCTTTTTAATTTTTTGATTATGGCCAATCTTGCAGGAGTAAGGTTGTATCATATTTTGGCTTTGATTTGCATTTCCCTGATCATTAGTGATGTTGAGAATTTTTTCATGTTTGTTAGACATTTGTATATCTTCTTTTGAGGATTGTCTGTTCATGTCCTTAACCCCCTTTTTGATGGCTTTTTTTTAAATTTACTGATTTGTTTGAGTTCATTGTAGATTCTTAATATTAGTCCTTTGTTAAATGTATAGGTTGTGAAGATTTTTATCCCATTCTGGGGGTTGTCTGTTTAGTCTGCTGACTGTTACTTTTGCTGTGCAAAATCTCTTTACTTTAATTAGGTCCCAGATATTTATCTTTGTTTTTATTGCATTTGCTTTTAAGTTCTTGTCATGAAATCCTTGCCTAAGCCAATGTCTAGAAGGGTTTTTCCAATGTTGCATTTTAGAATTTTTATAGTTTCAGGTCTTACATTTAAGTCCTTAATCCATCTCGAATTGATTTTTGTATAGGGTGAAAGATGATGATCCACTTTGATTCTCCTACATGTGGCTGGCTAATTATCGCAGCACCATTTGTTGAAAAGGATGTCCTTTCCCCAGTTCATGTTTTTGTTTGCTTTGTCAAAGATCAGTTGACTGTAAGTATTTGGGTTTATTTCTGGATTCTCTATTCTGTTACATTGGACTATGTGCCTATTTTTATACCAGTAGCATGCTGTTTTGGTGAATATGGCCTTATAGTATGATTTGAAATCAGGTAGTGTGACGCCTTCAGATTCTTTTTTTTTTTTTTTTTTTTTTTGCTTTTTATTGCGTTGGCTATGCAGGCTCTTCTTTGATTCCATATGAATTTTAGAATTGTTTTTTCTAATTCTTTGAAGAATGATGATGGTATGTTGATGGGGATTACACTGAATTTGTAGATTGTTCTTGGCAGTATGGTCATTTTCACAATATTGATTCTACACATTCGTGAGCATGGGATGTGTTTCCATTTGTTTGTGTCATCTATGATTTCTTTCAGCAGTGTTTTGTAGTTCTCCTTGTAGAGGTCTTTTGCCTCCTTGGTTAAGTATATTCCTAAGCATTTTATTTAATTAATTAATTTATTTATTTATTTATTTTCAGCTATTGCAAAAGCATCTGAGTTCTTGATTTCATTCTCTGCTTGGTTGCTCTTGGTGTATAGAAGAGCTACTGATTTGTGTACATTAATTTTTGCTGACTTCTTTCATCCATACTAGGAGCTTTCCTGATGAGTCTTTAGGGTTTTCAAGGTAAATGATTATATCATCAGCTAACGGGGACAGTTTGACTTCTTCTTTACTTATTTGGATACCCTTTATTTCTTTCTCTTGTCTGATTGCTCTCACTAGGACTTCCAGTGCTATGTTGAAGAGGAGTGGTAAGAGTGGGCATCCTTGACTTGTTCCAGTTTTCAGAGGAAATGCTTTCAACTTTTCAACATTGAGTAGTATGTTGGCTGTGGGTTTGTCATAGATGTCTTTTATTGCATTGAGGTATGTCCCTTGCATACTGATTTTGCCAAGAGTTTTAATCATAAAGCGATGCTGGATTTTGTTAAATACTTTTCCTGCCTCTATTGAAATGATCATGTGATTTTTGTTTTTAATTCTGTTCATATGGTGTATCACTTTTATTAACATGAGTATGTTAAACCATCCCTGCATCCCTGGTATGAAACTCACTTGATCATGGAGGATTATCTTTTTGATATGTTGTTGGATTTGGTTATCTAGTATTTTGTTAAGGATTTTAGCATCTATTTTCATCAGGGACATTGGTCTGTAGTTTTCCTTTGTGTTTATGTCTTTTCCTGGTTTTGGTATTAGGGTGATTCTCACTTCATAGAATTAATCAGGGAGGCACCAAAGAATGGCGAAGTCCAATGCAAGGAAATCCAAGAAATGATACAAGAAGTAAAGAGATAAATATTCAAATAGATAGATAGATAGCATGAATAAAGAAACAAAATATGAGAAAACATTGGACACACTTATAGAAATGCTCTGGAAATTCTCAGCAATAGAATTGAACAAGCAGAAGTAAGAAATTCAGAGCTTGAAGACAAGGTCTTTGAATTAACCCAATCCAACAAAGACAAAGAAAAAAGAATAAGAAAATATGAACAAAGCCTCCAAGATGTCTGAGATTATGTTAAATGACCAAACCTAAGAATAATCAGATTTTCTGAAGAAGAAGAGAAATCTAAAAGTTTGGAAAACATGTTTCAAGGAATAATTAAGGAAAACTTCCTCAACCTTGCTAGAGACCTAGACATTCAAATCCAGAAGCACAAAAAACACCTGGGAAATTCATCAAAAAAAGATCATCACCTAGGCACATTTTTTTCAGGTTATTTAAAGTTAAGATGAAGAAAAGAATCTTAAAAATTGTGAGACAGAAACACCAGGTAACCTATAAACGAAAACCTATCAGATGAACAGCAGATTTCTCAGCAGAAACTCTATAAGCTAGAAGGGATTGGGGCCCTATCTTCAGACTCCACAAACAAAACAATTATCAGCCAAGAATTTTATGTTCAACAAAGCTAAGCATCCTATATGAAGGAAAGATACAGTCTTTTTCAGACAAACAAATGCTGAGGGAATTTGCCACTACCAAGTCACCACTATAAGAAATACTAAAAGGAGCCTTAAATCTTGAAACAAATCCTGAAAATACATCAAAATAGAACCCCTTTGAAGCATAAACCTTGCAGGACCTATAGAACAAAAATACAACTTAAAAAAAAACAAAGTACACAAGCAACAAATAGCACTTTGAATGAAACAATACCTCACATCTCAATACTAACAATGAAAATAAACAGCCTAAATGCCCCACCTATCTGTTGCCTTCAAGAGACTCAGCTAATACATAAGAACTCAAACAAACTTAAAGTAAAGGGGTGGAAAAAGGCATTTCATGCAAATGGACACTAAGAGCTAGCAGGAGTAGCTCTTCTTATATCAGACAAAATGAACTTTAAAGCAACAGCAGTTAAAAAAGACAAAGAGGGACATTATATAATGGTAAAACACCTTGTCCAGCTGGAAAACATCACAATCCTAAACATATACACACCTAACAATGGAGTTACCAAATTTATAAAACAAATACTAATAGACCTAAGAAATGAGATAGACAGCAACACAATAATAGTGGGGGACTTCAGTACTCCACTGACAGCACTAGACAGGTCAACAAAGAAACAATAGATTTAAACTATACCTTGGAACAAATGGACTTAACAGATATATAAAGAACATTTAATCCAACAAACACAGAATACACATTCTATTCAACAGTGCATGGAATTTTTTTAAAGGTAGTCCATATGATAGGCTGTAAAACAAGCCTTAATAAATTTAAGAATATTGAAACTATATCAAGCACTCTCTCACACCACAGTGGAATAGAACTGGAAATCAACTCCACAAGGAACCTTCAAAACCACGCAAATATGTGGAAATTAAATAACCCGCTCCTGAGTGAGCATTCAGTAAAAAACGACATCAGGATGGAAATTAAAAAATTCTTCAAACTGAATGATGATAATGACACAACCTACCAAAACCTCTGGGATACAGCAAAGGCAGTCATAAGAGGAACATTCATAGTTCTTAATACACACATCAAAAAGATTGAAAGAGCACAAACTGACATTCTAATCTCAAGGAATTAGAGAAACAAGAACAAACCAAACTCAAACCCAGAAGAACAAAGGAAATAACCAAGATCAAAGCAGAACTGAATAAAATTGAAACAAAAAAATTACAAAAGATAATGAAACAAAAAGCTGGTTTTTTGAAAAAAAAAATAAAATTGATAGACAATTAGCAAGATTAACCAAGGAAAGAAGAGAGAAAATCCAAATAACCTCACTAAGAAAGGAAATAGGAGCTATTACAACTGATACCACTGAAATACAAAAGATCATTCAAGGCTTCTATAAATAAGCACCTTTACACACATAAACTAGAAAACCTAGAAGAGACAGCTACATTTCTGGGAAAATACAACCCTTCTAGCTTAAATCAGTTAGAATTAGACACCCCAATAACAAGCAGCAAGACTGAAATTGTAATTTAAAAATTACCAACAAAAAAAAGTCCAGGATCAGACAGTCACAGCAGAATTATAGAAGACATTCAAAGAAGAATTGGTACGAATCCTTTGACACTACTCTAATGCTTTTTAATAAACTTTCACTCCTGTTCTTTCCTTTATCTCTCCTCTGCCTTATGCCCCACGGTCAAATTCTTTTTTCTGAGGAGGGAAGAATTGAGGTTGCTGCAGACCATACACATTCACCTCCGCTAACATACTTTGGTGTTGTGACTCAGATATGTTCACTAGTGGGAAGACACTGGGATACATTCCCCAGTGGTAACCGGTGGATGACTTAAGAGATTGAGTGCGTGGTTTGGTCTTTACCTTTGGGTGTTGTACATTGGTGTGCTTCTGAGAGGCTGCATCTCTTCTCCCCTGATTCTCTTGGCATAGGCTGTCTGCATGTTCAGTGGTCTGCCAGCTCTTGGGAGTGCTGCATGTTCAGTGTGTTTACTGGAGTTATACACAGGCTCACTTGAGACATTCTTCCCTTATCAGTTCAAATGTTCTTAGAAGGTCAGATACCAGTTAAACTGCACCATTTTGCCTCTTAGTACACATGTGTGAGCCCACTCTCCTAACTCCTGAGATCTTATCAAGAAACTGCTGATCACGAGTTTTAGATATTTCTATCTATTGAGAGACTGCCTGTCCCTGGCTCTCACTTTGACCAATTATGACTTTAGAGAAACAGTGTAGCAACCACCTGCCCATCACCTGATGATACTCTGATATCAGGTAGGTGGCAGGGGGAGGTGGGGTGGGCACCTCACCTACCCTGCTCTTGTCTGACTAACTACCTACTGTGTAGCAAGATGACAAAATATGCTTGACAGTGGATAAACAAATATTTTTAAAGAGTTTTTAGGCTACACCTTATGAGTTAAGCTCATTTAGCAAATCAATTCCTGCTCTTTTTATCTACTAATTCTGTACTTTTTTTAACCTGCAAGTTTTCTCTATGTAAAAAAAAAGTATCTATTATTCCTTAAAGACCCAGTTAACATGAACATGCTGCCTCCTCAGTAAATAGTTTTCTGATTTGGGCAGTTCTTGTGTTATTGTCCTCCAAGAGCACTTTGCTCAATTTTCCATTTTGGGACTTGATGTGTTAAGTCAAGACAGATTGGATTTTCTGTCTTCTAATGTACTGGAAGAACTGTATATATTTCTTACAAAACCTATCTTCCCTCTTAGACTGTATGCTTATTATCCATTCATTCTGTCATTTGCTTAATACATTTACTGATTTCCTATTGATGGGAAAAGCATGATCAAGACAGAAAACTGTAAAGCATTGCCCTCAGAGCCTTTATATGTATTTATATGTTTGTTAGGCTATGTAGTGAGGCAGCTGTACAGAAGAAATTCATTGGTGGAGACAGATTGTGAGTTCAATATTGAGTTTAATGTGCTTTGGAGGACATCTGAAGGAAAAGAACCAACAGATATTGAACTTACATGGGTTTAGCAGAAAGATCATGGTTACCAAATAAAAACTCATCTATATGTGATAGCTATGGATTCGGATGACATGATACATGCTGTATACTTAAGTTAAAAGATGTCACAGAAATCTCAAAAAGTAACTAAAACACCAAAATGGAAGCTTCTTGAGACCAGAAGCATTTTCTGTTCATGGCTGGATCCTCATTACCTCAAACGGTGCTCAACACATTATAAGATGTTCAATCCGTATTAGGAAAGGTTTAAATAAATGAATGACTTTAAAGGCCAGACAGAGAAAGAGTACAAAAGACCAACTACCTGAATCATTATTTGAACCAGGGTCTCTCAGTTCAAGTCTTCACTCTCTCTACCATTTGACGGCCTTATAAAAGGCAAAATGGTGACATAAGAAAAGAACGAAGGCAAAAATGAAGTGACAGACACATATAACTCAGCTAGGCAATGTAAAGTCAAGTCCAATGTGTTTTTCTTCCACCAATTTCATGTGATTATTTTAAGGGCAGTGGAGTCTTTGCTTCTGATGTACAAGTTTCCCAAAGAAAAAAGAATCGTACAATCATTTGACCAAGAATTAGACTTGTGCTGAGAAGGTGGAGTGCCTATTTGCATTTTTCTTATTTGCTCACACACACACACACGTCATATAAAAAAGACAGGAAGAGGTGATAAGAGGAGGAGTGAGGAGAGAAAAAAGAGAAAGAGCCGATAAAGGAAAATAACAGACTCCATTTTCCTAAAACTCTCTCTTAAACCTAATTACACCAACAACGATGTACACTTATTTTAATAGAGATTTTGATTGTGTAATTTTTAATACTTCCAATGTGGCAGAGTATTATTCAAAAACTAATTACAAACTATGCTAGTTGAAAAGCCAGAGGGGAATTCCTGATCATTGACCTGTTCCCCTGAAGACCCCAGTCTGAGGCTCCTCTAGATGGAGCAATGATTGCCTGAAGTCCTCTTTGCAGGAGGTGGCATAAGGTAGGAGTTCACCCCCTCAGAATGCAGAGAGATGAAAAAGAAAGAGGCAGGGATTGGAGCAAAATAAAACAAAACTAAATTCGAGCGTAAATGCCAACCTACTACTTCGCAGCTTGGCAAATGGGAGACTCACTTAACCTCACCAAATTTTCATTCCCCCCATTTACCTTCCTGAGAGGACTGTTGGGTGTGTTCGCCATAAAGCATTAGCATGCCCAGGACAAAAAGGACCCTCAGTATGTGTAACAATTGCTACAGATGGTGGAGTGGGGAGAAAGCACAGGCAGAGAGGAGGTGTTTGTTGCATAGACATCATCACGAGGACTAAGAATAAGAATGTTCATGTTCTGGGTTGAATTGTATTCCCACAAAGCTATGCTGAAATCTTAATCCCCAGGATCCTGTGAATTTGGCCTCTTTTGGAAACATTTTGCAGATATAATGAAGTGGTAATGAGGTCATTAGGGTCGGACTTGATCCAGTATGACTAGTGTCCTTATAAGAAACAGCCATAATGACACAGATATACAGGAAAAACACATGTGAAGATGCAGGCAGAGACTGGAGTGATTCTGTAAGCCAAGAGACACCAAGGTTTGCTGGCAACACCAGAAGCTAAAGGAAAGGCATGGAGCAGAGCTTTTTCTAGAGCCTTTGAGGGGAGAGAGCACGGCCATGCCAGGACCTTGATTTTAGACTTCTATCCTCCAGAACAGTGAGAAAATAAATTTCTATATTTAAAGCCCTGCATTGTGGAACTTTGTGCCTGCATTGTGCCCCAGGAAAGTAATAGAGTAGTAAAGCATTAGCATGGCTGGTGCACAGTTAGGGTTGGTCTCTTCTCTTCCCCACCATCCCACCCATCGCATTTCCTATTTTAGAGGCTGATTCTTCCTGTAGGCCTTAGATTTTTGTCCCTGGGTGTTATTTATTAGTGGCATGACCATGGGCACAATGGCAGTGCCTATACCATGGCTCACCAACTGGTATCCCCATGCCTTCTCTTTCTCAATCAGTCTCTTGAAAATCTAGATAACTGTTTCAAGCATAAATCTAATTATTAATTCACTCTCCATCAAGCCCTCCCCAGGCTTCCCCATGTTTTCAAGATAAATACATAAACCTTTTCACAGTCTGTATAGACAGGCCATGCCCACCTGCCCCCATCTGGTTTTCTATCACTCATCTGCCAAGTCTTGGTCCTATAGCTACGCAGGAGGAAGCATGGTGCAATTGAGGAGTCAAAAGGCCCTTTACACATGAGACCTTCTGTTAGATCTAGGCCCTTTCCACATGAGACCTTCTGTCAGAAATGGCCCTCACAACTCCCTTCTCCCAGTTAGTGACCGGCACCATTCACCTCCCCAGGGGAGACTAGGTCAGACTGCTGTTTATAGGATTTTCAGCCACAAATTCCTTTCATAGCATTTATGCCAATTCATATTACATTAGTGATTTTCGGGGTCCTCTTAGACTATAAACTTCAACAAGAAAGAGACTGAGTCAGGTTGCTCAGAATTGCATCCTCGGTACTTAGCAAAGTACCTGCCAGGTAAAAAGAGCTCGATACTAAATATATATTGGATGGATGGATCGATGAGCTGATGAATGAATGTATAGGTGGACAGATGAATAGATAGATGGATGGATGGATGGATGGATGGATGATGGCTGGATGGGTAAATGGATAAATGGATGCATGCAATGGATGGACAAATGAGTGGGTGGATGGATGGATGGATGGATGGATGGATGGATGGACGGATGAATGGATGGGTTGGTGCATGAATGAATGTCTTAGTCAAAAGCACATAAGTTTTTATCTCAGGCAGTTAGGCACCTCCATTACTGAGGACTGGTAATTGTAGAACATCTTGAATCTGGGCCTGACACCTGCTTTACTTTGCCCTCTCAGGTTTCATGTTCCTACTAGCATGAAACTCTCTATACCCCCATTGGCATTTCTGTTTTTCTAACTTCTGTCCTCTTGCCTGGCTTCAGACCCATTGGCCATCTTAACTTTGATGCCCTCTACTTTCTAATAATCTTCCAAACTGTGGTTTTTGTGAAATTACTATAATTGACGTTGGATATATATGGATCCAAAGCCCAGATTTCTCAATATACACCACATGGCTTTGGCTGAGTTACTTGTACTTTATTAATCCTCATAACTAAGAAAGTATACACTATTCACCCTTTAAATGGACTATTAGAGATTATCTATATGAAAAAATAGAAAAATTCAGCTTAAGAATACTTAAGTAACTTTCTCAAGGTTAAAAAGTAAGAATGTTGGAAAACAGATTTTTCAACTAAGTTCAGTATTTTTCTCCCTCTTGATCATAGTTCATAGTTGTTGTGTTTTTTTTTTAAATTCAAGATATTTCCTATTGTTCTCCCAGGATTATGGCACACGCAGGCAAATGCACTTTTGTTCCCAGTCTGAATTTAATCTTTTCTTCTTTGCTGATGTTCAATTTAAATCCTCTGCTCCCACCTACTAAAAGAAAAGGCGCAAAATAATGAAGAGACATGGAACAAATGAAAAGAGATGTCATATCACAAGAAATCTTGATTACTTCACTTGAAATGCTGTGTTATTTCAGAATGTGTGCAGGAGCTTTGGAAAGAAGTATTCAAAAAATTAGCCAAGGTTAAATAACCAGTATGAATGTACCTGAGCCAAACAGATTATAGCATTCTAAAATAAATTTTTCACAGGATGGAGAAAAATATTGTAAAATTAAAATAACTGAGAATAAGTTTGACATTCATGCATTGGTTTGAATTAGCATGGATATGAAGAAAATGGTACATCTTTCTGGGAAAAGGCAAGTGGAAGGGACAGGCCAGTGTTGACTGATGCCTCCTACTAGTCTGGAGGCAGTATCTACCCTGTTTTGGGTGCTCTTCATGTGTAAACTTAACTTGTTTTAGGTCAATCCCAAGCTTCTTATGTCCTCTCTATATCTCACCCTTCTAGAGCTAGTCTTTTCATCTTCCCATTGTAGTCTTTTTGTTCTGCACCAAGAATCAGGCTTGACTTAAAGCAGAAAACATGTAACCTGGAAGGAATATTGAAAAAAAGATAGATTGAGAAAAGCATAGATGGAGAGCCAAGTGGGCTAGCATTTGCATGCTGGCTTGGTCTAGCTGTGAAACCCTGAGCCCTTCATTCTGTTTTTCATTCTTAATGTTCTTGCCTTTACAATGATGGTAAGAAGCCTCTATCACACACCTGTTGGAAGGATTTTGTGCAATTTAATGTGCGGAAACAATGTTTGATTGACACAGCGTGCTCCTCAACTGTGTGCTCCTTAACTGGAGGTCTTGGCTGTAAGCAATGAAAGATGACTGTGTATGCTTAAATAGAGAAAAGGTGTTTAAAAAGGATATTGACAGCTCACTTAGTTTGGAGGAAGGCAGGAAATTAAACTCATGTATAGAGTTCCAGCAATGCCCCAAACAAAGCCTGATGAGAAATCACTACTGCCATTAAAAGATTTGAGGAAACTGCCCTGGTGCCTTCAGCCTTGTCACTTCTGCCTACAAAGCCCACCTGACCACCTCCAGCTTTTTAAGAAACCCAGGAGGTGTCCTCATTAGAAGCGAGGCTTGGAAACCCTTACATCCTGCTCTGGGCAGCAACCATCCTGATGTTCCTGAATTCTGTTCATCTGATTTTCAGAGCAAAACACACCTGTCTCTAGTCACTTAATTTCTTCCACAGTTGAGAATAAAACATCAGACCAAAACATAATTCAGCACATTCTTACCTGTGTTTATATTTGTTTACTATCTGCATGAGCCTCCCTGCCCCAACACTAGACTTATACTTGTTTATTTTGCATGTGTGTGTATGTGTGTGTGTGCAATTTTTGTGGAGAATGGGATCTCACTATAATTGCCCAGCCAGGTCTTGAACTCCTGTGCTCAAGCTATCCCCCGACCTCTGCCTCCCTAAAAGCTGGGATTACAAGCATGAATTACAGCACCTGGATCAATTGATTATCTACTGTTGAAGGGATAGATTGTGTTATAGTCATACAACTATATGGCAATGAGAATAGACAGTCTAAGACTATAAGCAACAATATGGATAACTCTTGCAAACATTGCTGAGTAAAAAAGTCAGACACATAGTATATAATTCATAATTCCATTTGTGTGGACATATAGAAAGTGTGAAAGATCACCTAAGGTGTTAGAAGTCAGGATAGTGTCACCCTTGTGAAGAAGATCACTCCTGGCAGGGACATGAGAGAGGCTTCTGGGGAGCTGACAATGTTTCCTGTCTTATTCTGGGCACTGTTTACACAGGTGTATTTAGTTTATGAAAAGTCATCATTATATAGACAGAACGTATGTGCGTTGTTGTAGGCATTTTATATTCTTCCATTAAAAATTGGTTTCTGGTCAGGCAGTGGCTCACGCCTGTAATCCTAGCACTTTGGGAGGCTGAGGTGGGTGGATCACTTGAGGTCAGGAGTTTGAGACCAGCCTGGCCAATATGGCAAAACCCCATCTCTATTAAAAATACAAAACTTAGCTGGGCGTGGTGGCCCATGCCCATAATCCCAGCTACTCAGGAGGCTGAGGCAGGAGAATCACTTGAACCCGGGAGGCAGAGGTTGGAGTGAGCCAAGATTGTGCCATTGTACTCCAGCCTGGGTGACACAGTAAGACTCCATCAAAAAAAAGAAAAAGAAATTCATCTGGAAGAATAATTGCTTTCACTATTCTGACCATTATTCTGGACCGTGACACATGCTTTCAACCAAACTCACCCATCTCACAAACATGATTTCGCTCTCAGATCATTCCTTCAGGTTTCCATCTGCAGCCTTCTGTGAATTGTCTGGGGAATGTTGCTTGAGGTCTGTTCCTCTTTTTCTTCCCTTGTAGAGAAGTAATGAATAATCTAGATATCTGAGAATCTTATCATCTTGGTCTGATCATACCAAGTGCTGCTAAAGATGTGGT
>CAUYQU010104910.1:0-46383 GCA_963574635.1 Cheracebus regulus
TGATTCCTCAAGAATCTGGAAATAGAAATACCATTTGATCCAGCAAACCCATTACTGGGTATATACCCAAAGGGATAAATTGTTCTGTTATAAAGACACATGCACACACGTGTTCATTGCAGCACTGTTTACAATAGCAAAGACTTGGAATCAACCCAAATGCCGAATGATAGACTGGATAAAGAAAACGTAGTACTTATACACCATGAAATACTATGCAGCCATAAAAAAGGATGAATTCATGTCCTTTGCAGGGACATGGATGAAGCTGGAAACCACTATTCTCAGCAAACTGACGCAAGAACAGAGAACCAAACACTGCATGTTCTCACTCATAAGTGGGTGTGGAACAATGAGAACACATGGACACAGGGAGGGGAACATCACACACTGAGGCCTGTCGGGGGTTGGGAGGCTAGGGGAGGGACAGCAGGAGGTGGGGAGATTGGAGAGGGATAACATTAGGAGAAATACCTAATGTAGGTGACTGGGGGGCAGGGGGTGGTGGATGCAGCAAACCACCATGTCATGTGTATACCTATGTAAAAATTCTGTGTGATCTGCTCATGTACCCTAGAACTTAAAGTATAATTTTTAAAAAAAGTACAGATGAACTCAAAAAAAAAAGTATTTGTCTCGTTTTTTGTTTTAAAGATTGAAAAGACTAGAGCTGCAGGGGAAAGCAAATCCTGAAGATATGAAACAGGAACAACTATATTCATCTCCAATCTCCACAAAGGGAAAATGTGAAGGAGGCACCCAACAAATTGTTAATTGAATGTGAAGTTTCAGTTCAACAACATGGACAGTTCGTAATGGAGTTGGTTCTTCTTATTCCACTATTATTAGCAGCTAACATTTTTTGCTGTTTATAAGCCCCAAGCCGGTGAGTGCTTAACTGCACTATCGCAAGCACTACTCCCCTAGAAAACCTAGTTCTTAACCACCTTGCAGCAATACTGTCTGTTATAGGATCGCTTTAACAATACATAGGTATTAAAAACAAAACTAAAACTTAAAAAACCTCCAACCATCTACAGCATGTAGCTTTTCTTCTTGCTCCTGCCAAGTTGAACTTAATACTCTTAAGGCAGCAGTTCTCTAATTTTTTGGTCTTAAGACTTCTTTATACTCTTAAAAATGGAGAACTTCAAAGAGCTACTGTTTATGTGGGTTATAGCTATTAATATTTAGTGTGTTCGAAATCAAAACAAATAAATGTTTAACATCTTTATTAATTGACTTAGAAACAATAAACATGTTAACAAACATCATTATTAAAATAACGATATTTTCGGGAGGCTGAGGCGGAACTGCATGAACCTGGGAGGTGGAGGCTGCAGTGAGACAAGATGGTGCCATTGCACTCGACTCCAGCCTGGGAGACAGAACAAGACTCCATCTGAAACAAACAAACAAACAAAACTATATTTTCCAAAACAAAAAATATTTAGTGGAAAGAGTGCCATTATTTTAAACTTTATACTTCTCTTTGACAAAAACAAAAACAAAAACAAAACCCTGGATTTTCACATCTGCTTCTGCAATTTGTTGTTCTAATTGAAAAAAAAAATCAAAACACAGCAAAGCAGTGAAGAGGAAATGGCATTTTATTCATTTTTCAAATAATTCTGGATACTCATCTTTGATACCACTCCAAAACTCAATGCATCAGTGTTCTTACAGGTTAGTTGCGATGAGGAATCTAAAACATTACCAATAAACTTTTTGTACTTTGCTACAATAAAACTTACTTTAATGCTTTAAATCAGTCATCCCCAACCTTTTTGGCACCAGAGACCAGTTTTGTGGAAGACAATTTTCCATGGACTAGGAGGAAGAAGGATGGTTTTGGAATGATTCAAGCACGTTACACTAATTGTGCACTTTATATCTATTATTATTGCATTGTAAGACATAGTAATTATACAACTCACTATAAGCTAGAATCAGTGGGAGCCCTGAGCATGTTTTCCTGTAACTAGATAGTCCCATCTAGTAACAGATCATCAAGCATTAGATTCTCATAGGGAGCATGCAACCTAGATCCCTCCCATATGCAGTTCACAATAGGGTTCACACTTCTGTGAGACTCTAATGCCGCAGCTTATCTGACAGGAGGCGGAGCTCAGGCGAGCAATGAGGCGCAGCTATAAATGTAGGTGAAGGTTTGTTCAATCACTGCTGCTCACCTCTTGCTGGGCAGCCTGGTTCCCGACGGGCCACGGAGCAAGCACTGCTTTAAATGATCTTTTAGCCTTGCTTGACTCTGTACCTTCATGCATTAGCCTTTTGGAAAATATTAAGTAATGCATATTGTCCAAAGATTAACACACTTCACTATATAATATTAAAAAGTCCTGCTAGTTAATATCACCATTGATCTCATCAGAAAATTCCTTAGTATGGGGAAGCTGTCAAGCTCATGGTGGTAAATACAAATTAATTGGCAACAAACACTGTCAGTTGTTTCCTTGAAGTGACAGGCTCACTTTGTTCATGTTTTAGAATATGTCTGACAATTATCCATACCCATTGTTTGTCAGTCATTCTGTCAAGCAAAAATCGTTTTTTATAAAGAAAAGTGGCCAGTTCAGCTCACAATTCAATCACACACTGCTTTACCTGAAGACAACCACTATACTTTGAAACATGTAACAGAAGCACTTTATGAGCACATCCCTGCATTATACAGCATATCAAAGAGATACACACTCATAAGTCAAGATTTAATCAAGACAATCATTTTTACTGTCTCATCAGGGACATTCTTAAGTAAAGCTGGCAATTTTCTCTTATTTTTTATTGAAAGCATATGGCAGTGAAGAATACAGTGATGTTTACAAAAGCTTGGTACCACTGCCTTGATTTGCACAAGGGCATCAGGAGTTTTACCCAGCATTGTTCTGGCACCATCAATGCAAATTCAATGCACTTGTTCCAGAATGAACCACAAAATTCAAAAAGTTGTTCGACACTTTGAATATCTCGGCACTACTCATGTTTGCTCCCAAGCATTTACTAAAAAGATACTTTCTATTGTAAAGATAAAGAATTGTACATTGTATTACACATTACAATGAAAAGATTATCTCAAAAGGTATTGATTGGCTTGGTGCTGATACCAGAAGAATACAAGCAAAATGGCAACTCTAGCCTTTCTTCCATTTGTAAGACAGAAATACACTTCTACGGTCAATATACAAACGGAGTCTTCATGTTTCAGCTAGATCTTCAATTTGACAAAGTTGAAGTACTATGAGCTCTTTCAGTGCATTTTCATCTAAACAAAGCTGTATTGTGTGTTTCTGCAATCAACGCAACTTGATCATTTATCCTGCTTTATGCTTCAACTTTTTGTTATAGCTTTTTGGAAAAGCTATAACAAAAATTTCTGGCTTTTAAAAAGCTCATTATATCCACACTTATGCCATTCAATTCATTTTTCTTTAAAGGACTCTAAATGGTTGGTCTCAAAATAATGCTACTGGCATGATAATACTATTGAAAATGGTTCTGTGGTGTAAGATACCTAAGACCAATTACTAGCAGCTCTAAAGCTCAGGAAAGCTTTCACCTTGTCTTAGTTTTGCCCATTTCTCTGGAGTAAATCCCTCCCTTCCATGAGTCAGGGAACTCTGACATATTGATTCATTTCTTTCAGCATTTTAGGCACAGGTGGTGCGGCCGTCAGCTGAAAAATCAAGTTCTCTAATATCCCCCTTTTAAGCCAACAATCTATCCTTAAAAAAATATCCTTTTAGGATAAATTATTAAATTCAAAAATAATTTTATGCCATTTGAAATTTTAGAAAGGTTTTCCAATCAAGACCACAGAGTATACTTTTTGTTTTTCCATGTAGGCACAGAAAACTCTGGCGTTTCAAATTAGTAACTTATGAAAAGAAAATGAGGTCACAGATATAATAACATGCATAAGTAAACATTGCCAGTAAGTGCACAGTAGGGATACTAAGCGCAAATTGAGTTCATCTCTGACAATGCAGGTTTTTATATCCTAACCCTAACACCTTAGAAGACTTGAGAAACAGAAGAATACACGGGCACAAGTTGCATTAGCCACCACAGCAAAGCTCTCTGCAAGTTATGTAATCTCTGGGAAACTCACTGCAAACTTGTGAGAGAAAGAATGAAAAAAAGCTAAGTAACATCTTAGTATTCTTTTCAAAAAGTTTTGACCTTATGGACCCTACAAAAGGTCTCATGGACCCTCCACAGTTGCCCAGATTACACTTTGAGAAGAGTGGTTCTAAGGTAAAACTTTCTTTGCCAAGCTGGATATTAAATGTATATAGAGAAAGCCATCAAAGATGATTTTCAGTCCCTCCCCTCCTACAGATCAAATGACAGCCCATAAACTTTCTCTCCCAAGCACCTTGTTTACTTTAATTGCAAGGGATAAAGAGGACCAGGTTAACAGACTCTCCGCCACAAATAATGAAGCACTTTCCCAACCCGGGGCCTCTCTGGGTGGTCATGGAAGGTCACAACTTCATCCATGTCCCTGTATATCCACTTTTCTACATTAACAGCAGCAGCAGTCACACAGCAGTGGCACGTGGAAGTGAGGGGCGATACAGACTCACAGCTTAGCTGGCTTGAGTGATTGCTTGCACATGGGTGGGTGGTGAAGGTGTCAAGGACATGAAGGTCTCTAATTTGGGTCACTGCAAGAATGGGCTTTCTGGAGAACTGGGTCAGGTGAGAAGACAAGCAAGTTTGGTTGTGGACGTGTCGGGTTTAGGTGTCAGAACACGATATAGTTGCCTCGCCCAGCAAGTTGTGATGCATGTTCACACTCAATGCTGTGTCTAAGAGGCAGACAGTAAGAAGAAATCATCACTGGTATACATCTCAAAAAATCAAATGATCCTGTTCTCAGAAAAGTTACTTCCATTTCTTGGGGTGTTGGGGGTGGGACTTAATTCAACTGTGATTGCTCTAAAGATAGATAATTTCTTTGATATTAAGGAAACTTCCACCCATAATACTGAAGGCAACTAGATATCCAGCATGAGTTTTCCTCAGTGTTCTTCCTGTCATGAGCTCTCCCAAGGTTTTTGGCTGTAATCACTCTTAGGTATGGAGACAGTAAAAGATGTATTAAGTAATGTCTTCAGCAATTACGTGTGAAACTAAGATATCCAGCCTCCAACAGATGAATGGATCAAGAAAACAGGGTTTATACATAAATGGAGATTATTCAGCCTTAAAAAAAAGAAGGAAATTGTGACACTTGCTACAACATGGATGAACCTCAAAGTCATCAGGCTAAGTGAAATAAGCCAGTCACCAAAGGACAAGCACTGTATGATCCCACTGATGTGCATTATTTATTGCACTCAAAAAATCATAGAAACATTAGCAGAAAGGTGGCTGGTTGTCAAGGGCTGGGGTGGAGGCAGGGACATTCGTGTTGAATGAGCACAGGGTTTCAGTTTTGCAAGATGAACACGTGCTGGAGATTGACTGCACAATAAGGTGCATATACATAATGCTACTGATCTGTATGCTTAAAAATGTTTAGGACGGTAAGTCTAATGTTATTTAACAGGAATCACAACTAAAAATATGATAGAAAACTTTCACAGTGTTCAGCACCCAGAAAAGACCTGCATATGTATGTGTGTGTGTGTGTGTGTGTGTGTGTATCTATCATCTATCTACCATCTATCTCAAGAGCCAGAAAACTCCCCTATCTATCTATCTCAAGAGCCAGAAAACTCCCCTAACATAGATCAGTGTTGCACCCAGAGACCCAGCAAACCCCAAACCCCCAAGCCCTTGTCCTCTCTCTCCCTCCACTTGCAAACCTGCTTAAACCTACAGCTCTCCCACTGCCCGCTCCTTTCTTCCAGCCTCGGGTCTGCAGGAGCATTTCCGCTGCTGGTGCCTTCAGGCCCAGCCCCCACATCAGGCCTTCCCTGCTCAGAACTCAGTGATAACTACCCAGATGACAACTTCCTGGCGCCAATGCCCCCTCCTCACTTCTAACCTAATATCTATGTCCATGGCCACCTTCATTCTCACTGGGTTCCCCCACCCCAATCTTCTGCTTTCAGGAGCAACAACGTTTGCCAGACGCATTTGCAAGGCAGCCTGGGCTTTAAAACCTCTGGCTCATTACATCATCATCGATGCATCCTCTTAATAGTAATGATCTAAGGAAAAATCAGGCGCCTCATAACCACGGAGCGTTGACGAAGCATCTGCTTTCCTGAACTCTCACTTAACCTTCACAGCCACCCTGAAGCTGGGACCTTCTCCCCATTTTTCAGGATCAACTGACCGGCCCAAGGTCAGGCAATTGCTAACTACCAAGAAGGGGTAGGTGCACAGAGCCCCAAACCCTCTATTCCTACCATGCCGACTCTACCCCTCAAGAGAAGAGATGCGATCAGATGCCCAAGAAAAGGCAAAGAAGAAGAAACACCCCCAGGGCCACGCAGGGGGCACCTTTCCTGGCAGCCTGCACCCCTCCCCATGGGGAGAGCACGGACCAGCCAGGGGTTCTGGGCCGGCGGCCCGCCTCGCAGTGTGCGCCTGGCTTCTTCGCCTTGCCAAATTTCAAGTTTCCGCGTCCTCAGATTGGGTGCAATCACCGTGCCACCCCAAAAGATTGTTGAGGGCATTTTAATAAAAGCAGTGAGTCTATGAAAAGCACTGGGCAAACTGCGCGGTCCATGTAAAGGCCCCATCCATATTCGCCTTTTTTTTTTTTTTTTATTAAATCTTTGAGCCGGTAAAGTCTGGGTTTTACGGGGGAATGATCCGAAAGCCAGAAAGGGTCCAGAAAATCCCAAAGCGCTAAGCGTGAGCTAGGGAGGGTTTCAGAGTGAGGTCTGACTCTGCAGAGCGGGCGTCCCCTCCCGCGCGCAGCTGCTCCGGACCAGAAGCCCGTGGCGAACGCAGGGCCAGGACGCGAGGCCTCAGCAGGGCCCGGTGGACAGGGTGTGGAGTCCCACCCTCCGCGGGCGATGGATTCCCAAAGTCTGGAGAGACCGGTTTCACCGGGCCGGCCATGCCCGCCCCTCTTCCCGGCGTGGGGAGCCCTTTCAAAAGTGGAGTGGAGCTGGTATCGCGCCCTCCCGACCCTGGCTGCGCCCGGGCCCTCCCCCACAGGGCTCCCTCCCGACCCTGCAACCAGCACCCGGGCGCGCCCGGGAGCGCAGAGTCCGCGGCGCCGCGACCTCAGCCAGCCCCTGGTCACCCGCTCCGCGGCCAGTCTCCACTCCGAGACGGGGCTCAGCTCCCGCCTCCACCGGGGGAAACGTCGGGAGACCTCCGCACTGACCTTCCTGCGCACCCCGCTGAGGCTGCGGACGCGGAGCCGGAGCCGGAGGCACACGTGCGCGCGACTGTCCGACAACAGCCCGCAGACCCAGCGTGGCCGGTTCCCGCGCCTTTATCCTCCACCGCCCCGCCCGGCGCACCAATCCCCGGCCAAGGAGGGGCAGCGCGGGGGGCGGGCCGTGCACGCCCCGCGCTGGGAGAACTCGGGGACGGCCAGGGAGGCGGCGACCCGGCCAGAGCCGCAAGCGACCGAAATCCGCACTCCGGAGCCGCAGAGCGCGCGCTCTGGTTGTGTTTAGCGGCTCCCTAGCAAGTGACGTGGGGAAGGAACGCAGGGCGCAGTAGAGATACATGGAAAGGCTTGCTGGGGAGCTGGCCCAGGACTGAGGGTCTGGAGGTCCAGTGTGGCCAGACCTTGAGCGAGGCCCTTCTTGGGCTCCCAGCTGGAAGTCATCGCTGAGAGATCAGGTGACCTCCAAGACCACTGACCAGCAAAGTTAGCGTCACCTGGGCGCCGTTCGGAAATGCAAATTGGCAGCCCCACCCCAACCCCTCCCGACGTGCTGAGTCGGCATCTCCGGGAGCTGCGCCCGGGCGGCTCCAGGGGGACGCGGTGCGTGCAATGGCTTGAGAAGCACAGGTCCGGGGCGCTGGTTCTCAAACTCTGCTGCATATTACAGTCCCCTGGGAGCTTTTTAACCTCCAAATGCCCAGGCTGCCCCCGGACCAAATGATACAATCTCCGGGGCTGAGGGAACCTCAGACGTATTTTTTTTTAAAGCTCTTAAAGCGATTCCAGTTGCTGTGAAGTTTGGACTCAAGGTGTGCTCCCTGGACAAAGCAGCCCACCCAGCCCTACTGAACCGGGGAATCTGCATTTTAACAAGATCCCCAAGTGACTTGCAGGCGCCTTAGGTTTGTGAGAAACAACTCTAAGGTGTCTTCTCATATTAAGAATCTCTGATTTTGTGAAATCTGACTTTGTTTAGCGGGCTAGCCAGGCCCGGTTCTCTCAGCTTCTCCTTTGACTTGATCCCTGATGATGGCTCTGCGTCTGGCGCGCTTGAAATAGATCCACTCGATCATGATCAGCGTGCATTCTGCTCAGCGCTGTCTCCCCGCCTGGTGAAGTGTTATTAATGCAATCTAAAATGACTACGGTTCTGTGGTCTACTGAACAGCGCATAGGGTGCGGGCTTCAGACTTTTGGCATCTCAAAAGACTTGAGAGTACGGAGACCAGGATACCCACTTCAAGAGGAAAAGGTGACTCCTCACCGAGAGACGTGACGAAGTGGGATCAAGGCCACGGGCGACCAGAATGCTGACCCAGGCAATGTGTCTCTGCCGCACAGCCCTTTGTGCCCTCCATATCCTCTCACGAGGAGCTGTTTTTCGTTTTCCATAAACCTGGTGGTGGGTGGAAGACGCTATCAAGCTTGTGTTGAGTGGGATTGAGGTAGGAGGTGGGGCTCAGACACCAGACCAGGTTGAGTACTAGCTAAAGCAGCGCCAAAGCCGCTTTCCATCGGATAGGCCCATCAAGTGCCATGTCAGTTTACCGTCGCCATGGCAATACCAGGGAGTTTCTGCCCCTTTCCATGGCAGTAACCCAATAATCCCTACCCCTCTCCTAGAAATTTCTGCATACACTGCCCCTTAATCTGCATGCAATTAAAAGTGGCTATAAATATGACTGCAAAACTGCCCTGAGCTGCTCTTCTCTGCCTGTGGGGTAGCCCTGCTCTGCATTCACGGAGCAGTCACGGAGCTGTAACCCTGACTCTTCAATAAAGCTGTTTTCTTCTAGCTCTGACTTGCCCTTCACTTCTTTCCTGGGCAAAGCCAAGAACCCTCCTGGGTGAAGCTCCACTTTGGGGCTCACCTGCCCTGTATCAGGACTGCAGGTGGGAACGTTGTGGAGTAGAACAATCCACTGATACTACCACTGATCTACATGAGGGAAGGGTGGGCGGGAGGGGGCACAGACCATAGCTTCAACCGTTGTTCTTGGGGACAGGACAAGGGGAAGATGTGATTTCCCTGGGACTGAAAGGCGGGTGGTTTCTGGCTACCTAGCGTCTTCTTCTCTTCCTCATGCAAAGAGGCCAAAGTGGATGGCGTAAGTCCTCGCCCTCCTCAGTCAAGGGGCAGACACTCGAGATTTAAATCCTGTCCCCACCAGCAGAGGCCGTCTGAGGCCAACCCGCCCAGAGACACTGCCTGTGGGTGTCCTCGCTCTAGGAGCGCCTTGGGGATCTGCCCCTTCGGGGTGCCTCTCCAGCCCTCCCAGTGAGACTGCGTCCTCCTCAGATCGTTTGACTTCTGTCCGTAAAGTAAGTTTCTGCAGTCCTAGCTTAGGTAGTGATAATATGCAGAATTTCTCTCCACTTTCAGGGTTGAGATTTTGACTCTAAAATCACAAACCCAAATAATGAAAATAAATAAGCATAGTCTCTAGCCTGTATTCATATAAATAACTGAATGAGTGACTAAGTGGGGCGAAGGGACAACTATTTTTTTTTCTTTGAGGCAAGATCTCATTCTGTCGCCCAGGCTGGAGGGCAGTGACATGATCTCAGCTCACTACAGCCTGGCTGACAACTCTTTCTTGCAGAATTCCAATTAATACATGTGGAAGGAATGAGAGACCTGGCAAATCAGGACTGAAATACTACTGCAATCATTGCGGCAGGCAGGGTCCCCAGATGTGGCAAAATGAGCTGGTGAAAGCTTAAGGAGAAGCAGGATATTTGCATAGTCTCAAAGTAGCTCTCCCAAAATAGATGTTTATCTACAACAAAGGGAAAAATAGTAACTTTGCAGTGAAGAAAACTAGCATCACCACCTTACCACGTGACTCAGGTTTACCTCTCCAGAAACGTTGACATAGGAGGCGCTGGGAAGAGCACAGCACCTTGGAATTTCCCTGCCTAACAATGCACAACCTCATTGAGGGAAAACATTAGACAACCCAAGTGGAGGAACATTTCTAGAAAATAACTGACCAGTACCCTGCAGAAGTCTCAAGGTCACAAAAGACTGGGAGACTGAGGAACTATCACAGATTAAGGAGACAACTCTTACCACTTCTATTAAACCATTCTAGTGATGTTTTCATCTCAGTATTGAACTTTTCAGCTCCAAATTTCCTACCTCGTTCTTTTTTATAATTTGTATATCTTTATTTATATTCTCATTTTGTTCAAACATCATTTCTGATTTCATTTAGTTGTCTTTTAACTCTTTGAGCATATTTAAGATAATTGTTTAGTCTTTGTCTAGTAAGTCCAAAGTCTGGGATTCCTTAAGGATAATTCCTTTCAATTAATTTTATTCCTGTGAATGAGCCACATTTCTTTTTCTTTGCATGCTTTGTGATATTTTTGTTAAAAACTGAACATCTGAATATTATAATGTGCAATGGAAATTAGACTTGCACACTTCCTTAGGGTTTACTATTACAATTACTGAAAGATGTAGTAGTCTACACATTCAGTTACTTTTCAATATTACTAATTATTATTACTACTATTATCAAAGGCTATAGTAGTTCATGTTTATTTTCTAAATTACTTTTGCAGATTGTATTCTTTGTCAAGTGTGGTCACTGAAGTCATTGTTCATGTGCAGTTAATTTTGACAAAAATTTCCTTGAATTACAAGAGCTTTATAACACACACACACACACACACTCTTCTTCCAGTCATTGTAGATCAATTTTGTACTGGGGTCCTCCTTCAACACTTATCCAGGCTTGCACCAAACCTAGGAATCAACCATAAGTAAAAAGCTTATGGTCTGCTCAGGACTTTTCTGAGCATGTGTTTTGCCCTGTGGCCTTCTAAGCTTCCCTGCACATTAGTTATTTTGAATGTCTTAATTTCCCAAAGAATCCCCTAGCTTTTGTTCCCAAGCTTTAGGTGGTCTATTGTTTTAACTGTAAAGTTTTGCCCCAGTTGTCTGCAGGTTTTCAGTTCTCCTTAGAGCATTTTTGAGCAATGCCCCAAATGCGTATTTCCAGCTTGGGTTCTGAGTTAGAAGGAACAGCAATGAGCACACTTTGTCAGTCCTTCAAGAAGTTCCCTAAACATGTTTTCCTGATAATGGTCCTAATAGGTGTGAGGTAATCTCTCATTGTGATTCTGATTTGCATTTCTCTAATGACTAGTGTTTAGTATCTTTTCATACTTGTTAGCTGTACTTACATCTTTGGAGAAATGTCTATCCAAGTCCCTTGCCCATTTTTCAATCATGCTTTTGTTACTGTTGTTGAATTATATGTTTCTTATATTATGAATATTAACCCCTTATCAGATATATAATTTGCAAATATTTTCTTCCATTTCATGTCTTTTCACTCTAGTTTCCTCTGATGTGCAGAATTTGCTGTAGTCCCCATTTGTCTATTTCTTGCTTTTACTTCCTGTTCTTTTGGTGTCATATTCCAAGAAATGGTCAAATCCAATGTCATCAAGCTTTCCCCCTATGGTTTCTCCTAGGAGTTTTAAAGCTTAAAGTCTTATATTTAGATCTTAATCCATTCTGAGTTAATTTTTGTATACAGTGTAAGGCACGGGCTCAATTTCATTCTTTTGCATATGGATATCCAGTTTTTCCCAACACTATTTGTTGAAGAGACTGTCCTTTTCCCATTGTGTGGTCTTGGTATCCTTGAAAATCATTTGACATTTACATATCCATTTCTGTGCACTCTATTCTGTTCCATTGGTCTATACATCTATGTTAATCACTGGAAGGCCAAGATGGCAGGATCACGTGGGGCCAGTTCGAAACCAGCATGGGCAACATACCAAGACCATGTCTCTACAAAAAATAAAAGAATTAGCCAGGCATATGGTGCTCATCTGCAGTACTTGCTTCAGGAGGCTGGAGCAGGAGGATCACTTGAGCCCAGGAGTTTCAAGATACAGTGAGCTATGATCATGCCATTGCATGCCAGCCTGGACAGCAGACATCTGACTTAAAAAAAAAAGAAAGAAGAGAAAGAAGAAGAAGAAGAGAAGAAAGAAGAAAGGAAGAAGGAAGAAGAAGAAGAAGAAGAAGAAAAAAAAGAGGAAAGAAGGAAGAAGAAGAAAAGGAAGAGGAAGAAGAGGAAGAGGAAGGGGAAGAACAAGAGGAAGAGGAGGAAGGGGAAGGAGGGGGGGAGGGGAGGGGAGGGGAGGGGGGAGGGGGAGGGGGAGGAGAGCAGATCACTTTATTTTGTTTTTAGGTTTGTTTGATGCTTCCTCATAATTAGATTCAGGTTGTGCTTTTTCACTCCAAAAGTGGTGCTGTTTCTAGATGGATCATTTCAGAAGGTACAAGATGCTGTTATGTCCCATTACTAATGATAACTTTTTCTTAGATAGGGTGATATCTACCAGTTCCTTTCACTATAAAGTTAGTATTTTCTCCTTTGTAACTAGTAAGTATTTTGTGGAAAGCTACTGGAGACTATAATCTGTTCTTCACAAACTTCCACCTTCTAGTTTTGCCATTCACTGATGGGCATTGCCTAAGTCAATGATTACTGTGATAATCTGCCAAATAGTGGCTTTCTAATTCCATTTTCTTTCTACATTTAATAGCTGGCATTCTACTCTAAGAAAGAGCCTTCCTTTTACTCTCATTGATTCATCTCTGTATATTAATGCATACCAATTCAGTAACATATAGAATACATACTCCTAATTCATACCTGTGAAGTATTTGGAAGAGTCACAATGTTTGCAGCTAACTCAGATATTTCAGCAAAATAATAGTGTACACATGCACACACACACACACACACACACACACACTATTAAAACAAATGTGGAAAATGTTACCGATCATTCAATCTAGGTGAACGGTACACAGGAGATCAGCATACTATTTTGCAACCTTTTTGAAGATATCAATTTTTTCACACTAGAAGGTAAAAAATGTATAGCAGTTTTAATTGAAACACCATCCAAACCTTCACCAATATTTGCAAAAAAAAAAAAAAAAATTAAAATAAGCCCACAGATTTATCAGCACAAATATATTCCAATTTTATTACCATTGTCTATAGAAATTTAACACTAGCCATCTGTGCAACTGTCCTCTGAGGCAAAGGAACACCACACATAAATATCACACAGTAAGAACAGTACCACATTCAACAAGACTGTTTCTTAATTCAGTTGACAAACTGGCCAACTCAAGGTGAATGATTACAGTTACAGGATATAGGTGAAATTACCACTTAGTGAATATTACAAACAATATTAAAATGTTACACAGACTTATAAAAGTTCGGCTTTTTTCCCTAAGACTATATATATGTATGTGTGTGTAGATAGGTTCACAATATAGAAACCTGTAGCTACGGCACTCTTGAAGTTTCAGCAAAGCATACATTATAGATACATTTGCCATATAGTGCAATTTTATTGTGTAAGTCATGAGTAATAGTGCACTTAAATCCAAGAGTCACATTCAAATATATCAAGAGTACAATCCAAATACCCGGCTATTGAAGAAATACACATTCTTTTTTTTTTTTTTATTAAATAAACTAAGTTCTGCAAGTACAACATTTTTTGTGTAGATGGTATTAGATCAATAAGATTTTTAAACAATGAGATTTAGGGTGTATTTTGTAGAATAATTCACCTCTCCAAAGAAACGTGCATTTTAGAAGTGAAGCAAATATCTTGGCCAGACAGACACAGGCAGTGTTGTACAGCTCAGTTTTGTTACAAATCACAAATACAGTTAATCTTTAGACCTGCAGACGGTTGAAGAGAATGGCTCTAGAACTCAGTAAACTCTCATCAGAATTACTGTGCAGGACAATGTAGTATTTGCAGTAAGCCCCATCATCTTCCATTAAATTGGGTGCAAACTATTGTTCCACAGTGTAGTTCAACAGCTAGGACATTAGGTTTCTTAAAAAGGATTTAGATAACAATTCAGACATTTCAAAACCCAGTCCTAGAATTTCAGAGGGTCTCTTCTGGGACTATTGGTTTAAAGGAAGATGCTGTGGACAGTGGATTATAAAGACCAAGTGAAGGCAGAAGTAGTTTTATTCAAGAAAATAAAGAAAACCGATACTGTAAGAAAATTATAGTATATATCTCATCATCTGAGAATACATATAAATGGAGAAATCAGTCTTATAATATTTTTTAAGATGATGGGTAATATAAAAATACTATCTAGTAATAACTTAGAATACCAGTTCTGGAGGAGAACAGGTCTGGAGGAGAACAGGCCTGGCCCATGTGAAAAAAAAAGCAATAGCTTATCTACGTGGTCTTGAGGTATAGCACAAACCTGGGAGCTCTCTGAACCTCTTGAGTTCTGAGAGTTGCCCAATTAAAAACAAACAAAGAAAAAAACAGCTGTATCAGATGTACTGAATGACTTCATTCTCTAATAAGTTTCAAAGCTTCCAGAATAGAGGATCAACTATTGTAACTATTAACCATTTGTGGTCCACGAAATACCTTTCTGATAAAGAGTGCTCATAATACCCTTGTGTTGTTTTCATTTATTCTGTCTAGAAGTAGGCAAATACCAAAACCTTTATCTCAGATTAACGTCTAACAATAAGTGAACCTGATGACCTACTTCTGACTGACAATTAGAACAGCTATTCCTGAAACCAGATAACTACAAGACTTAGGCCTTTAAGCAGATTTTTCAAAGTGTGACTAAACATTATTATTCCCGTTTTTCACTTGAAGAAAGTAAATTATGGTCAAATCTTTTCTATGATATTGATTTTTTATTTAACATAAACCAAACACTGACTGAATCAAAGACTAAAATCTCATGAAATTTCATCCTTTAAAACAAAAAGCAATACAATCCCACCACTAAAGGCCTCAAAGTTCAAAGAAATGTTTTAAAATTCTCCACATGGGACTTGACATGAATGTCTGTTATTGTCCCGCCAAGTCTTCTCAAAAATCACTTTAAAATCTTGCTTTGAGATCCTAACTTTTCTTGGAAATAAAATACATTTATAGATTGTTTTAAACCTACTGAATGTTACTATTTCTGCTTGTTTCTTCCCATTTAATAAAATCAAAATAAAAAACTTTGGCCAAATAACTATTTATTGAAAAGTCCTGCCACCAAAAAAGTTTCAGGTTTTTAAAAATGTATAATCAACCATCAATGTTCTTCTGATTAAAAAAAAAAAGTATTTATTTGAATCTAAGGATCCTTGTATGTTCAATAGAGGATTGTAGTGATCCCTTGTATTTTAAAAATACCCTTTGTGGGGCATACATTATGTGTCCCCTAAATAAAAACCAGCTTTCACCCCACACGAATAGAGAAGACACTGAATACGCAGGAATCTGATTATCTCTCATGTGATTACTACTGGCTCCTCCGAGGCAATCTACTTGCTCACTCATTCTGCCACCATTCTCTTCATTAAAGTGTTTAATACCACATTTATCAAAAGCAACTCTCCAAATGCAATGTTTAACAAGTGTCTTCTCATGAGTGTATCCATGTTCTTTACTCTTCTCATCCAAGAAAGGACAAACTTAACAGTCCTACTAAAAACCCTCTTCAAATTATATTGATAATGTATTTATTTTTGACAGAGTTTTTGGCTTTGGGAAAACTCCAATATTTGCATTACCAAATGACACTTTTGAAGATGCACTGACACCAAAGTTTATTTTTACAGCCTGTAAACAGACCTGAAGTTTGGACAATCCCTAATTATAAATTAATACTATAATGCAAACTTGCCAAAACAGTATAGATTGTTGTCTCAATAAGATAGAGAAGACGAAATGCGAATTCCGTGCTATAATCTGGCTCGCACAGCAAATGTTCATCAGGAAGATGAGTCTACCTTGATGGCACAGAAATCGCTCCATGACCAAGCCTAATACAAACTGCCTCGCAAGTTTCCACCCATGGAAGCCCTATGGGCCTATCAATATAAGCAGGGGGAGTCACTTCTGGTTTTTTCTTTAGATACAGGGTCTCACTCTGTTGCTCAGGCTGCGTGCACTGATGTGATCATAGCTCACTGCAGCCTCAACCTCCTGGGCTCAAGGGATCCTTCTAGCTCCGCCTCCCTAGTGGCTGAGACTACAGGCACACACCCAGCTAATGGGAGTCACTTCTAAAGAAAACTCTCTAGATGGTTTTCCTTACATGCCTGTTAGCTGAGAAGAAAAAGCCTCCTTCATATACAATCTTGAGACAAAAAGAGGAGAAAACAAAAAGGTGAGCTGTATTAACAGATATAGCAAGCAATTTTGAGGGACACAAAAAAGTGAGGCTGTTTCCTTTTTTTACAAAACTAAGACGTACATTTCACACAGTGCAGAGATATGAGAACACCTCTTATGCTCCTTGCCATGGGGTTTTAATGCCTCAAGGTTCATAACTACAGCAAAGAAAATAAGTCAAGAATAAGCTGAGCTTAAAGAAGGCAGCAGGCAAATTTTCCCAAAGAGACTGTGGGCTATGGGCTGCTGTCTAGCCTTTGCTACAAGGCTGAGGAAGTAGAAGAAAGATGAAAGTTGGGCAACTGGTGATGAAAAGCATTTGCCATTTTCGAAGGCTCTCAATGTGGCCACAGATTTTACTAGTCGATTTTTTTTAAAATTATGTTTTTAGCTCAACACACAGCTCTAAAGCAGGGTTCAGTGTGGTGTGTTCTTTACCAAGATAGTTATATGCAGATGGTATGGAAATGGTTTTAAAGATTACTCATAAACTACCCTTTTAAAGAAAAACTAGAATTGGTCATATATGTTAAAATGAGCAATGTCACCTAACAGAAATGTAGGTGCGAAATACCGAACCACAAATATTTAGAGTTGCAGGCATAAACCAGCAGAGCATGAATATGGCCATCAGTTTCGGTAACACTGAAACACTCAATCTGTCCTGAAGTTTCAAACACAGAGTTCCATCATATTTATAAACTTCCCCCTTCACTTAAGCTATATTTGCTTAACACATAATGGACAAATCAATAGAGTCAAAATAAATCTGCAAAAGGCTCAGGTCAACATGAAAATTTTAACCTTAGTAAACTCTTAGAATACTTACAAATTAAAAAATACACACGCAATAAAACACACATACATATATAAACCAGTGCAATAAGAACTTTAGACAAGGGCAGTGCATCAACTCTGGTTTAAGAAAACAGTATTTGTAGCTTGATTATAACAAATTAACTCTATTCTAGATGATGGTTTAATTTTACAACCAGCATTTGATACACATCGTATATGTATGGTCAAAACCTAAAATAAAAACAATTCAACAGTAACAATTCTCAATCAGTAACAAATTCCTACTTTAATTCTATATTGCACATACTTTTAGTGTCTACGTTAAAATAAACTTAACTCTTCTCAATGTAAATATCAGAGGACCATACCTGTTACGCTTGAAGAAATAATTTACCTTGAACAAAAGATTTTCCTTTCTTGACAAACAAGAATGAGAATAGATTCAGCTTTGTTAGTCCAAAACTATTTTAAAGAAAATGGATATTTTATGTGGCAAAGACACTGGAAATGGTATGTTAAACACAAAATTCTTGGTTTATCAATCACTATCATTTTGAGAAACATTTCTATGCTCAGAGTGTTTAAAAGTCTGACCCTTTTTTTAAACCATCAAACAGTCCCTAGACAGATTAACTGTCTCCTTGACTGCTCTAGAATGCTGTTTAGAGAGTGGACACAGAAAAAAATCTTTGGAGAAAATGGCGTGAACACAAATGGCATTAAATAGGTCATCTATTTCACGTAAAAATAAAATGACTAGCACCTCCTTCCTGCTCCAAGTGACAGGACCTAACAGGCCACATGAAACACGAGTTATGATAGTTTCATTATTCATACAGTATTGAGAAATCCATTACATTAGAGGGGACCCACGTCTACAGCCTTCACTTCGAGGCTACCGTGTAAAAGTGAATTGAAGGGCACAAGGAGAGAGAGGTGGACTCAGGCCCAGGAAGGTCCTTACGAAGGGTGAGAGGAGACCTTTCAGGGGCTCTCTGGCATCCCATCCTCTGTTTCCAGTTCTGCCAACTGCCTTCTAAGGATATTGACTTTTGCTTGTAATTCCTTATTATATTCAATGATGTTAACCATTTCTTCATATGCTTCATCCAAATACTTAGAGGATCTATTCCAACGTAGGAAAATACCTATTGAATCCAGGAATGGAAAACAGAAGGAAGAAAGGTATATACAATGGATTAAAATTATATCTGTGGATGATATAATTTATATATTATACATCCTTTTTTTTTTTTTGAGATGGAGTCTTGCTCGTCGCCCAGGCTGGAGTGCAATAGCACAATCTCAGTTCACTGCAACCGCTACCTCCTGGGTTCAAGCAATTCTCCTGCCTCAGCCTTCCGAATAGCTGGGATTACAGACACGTACCATGACACACGACTAATTTTTTACTTTTTTAGTAGACACAGGGTTTCACCATATTGGTCAGGCTGGTCTCAAACTCCTGACCTCGTGATCCGCCCACCTCAGCCTCCCAAATACATTATTTTGTCTTGTTTCCACAACTCACATCTGTGTCTTATCATACTCTAAAATACACAGGAATCTTGAGGCACTGAAAATAATGCAATTGAATACAAGATCTGAAAAGTCACTAGTTGTATGTACATGCTCATTGATTCTTCAGAAATACCTCACAAAATTATCAAGTAGATCCAAATACCATTCTATGACATATTCAGGAAAACAAGTTGATAATTTACAATGTCATAAACTTCCCAATTTCCCATACAAATCATTTATTTTTATAATTATAGAATTTTACCTGGACATGTAAGATCTCTTAAATGTGTGAAACCATTTTCACCAGAAAAGTGAGAGCGACAGTTAAAGCGGAAGCACATAAGTTGTTATTTGAAAGCCTAAGCTGTAGCACATGTGCTCACAAGCTCTCTCTCGGTTACCTGAGAGTCAATCTTTCAGTACTGCAGCCAACCATGTCTTTCCCAAATAATAATAATTATCCTTTTATTATGAACTAGAAGGAAATATTTTTTCCACTCTGTAGCCCTATGTTAACTGTATCATACCAAAACAGGGCCTTACAGATACTCGAGAAAGGAGGCATGAAAACTTGCCAGGCCATACCATGTCAGCAGATGGCAAGTGTGCGAAGGTTTCATGATTCATTAAAACACTTTCTACAAACCAAACTGCCATGAGTCCTAATGAGCCCTTCTATGCAGGTCCAAATGTCAGGCACTATCAGAAAGGGGGAGCAGAATCAGGCCACTCAGCTGCCCACGTGGCTTTTCTCCCAAACAGCTACTCTCTAATCAGTTATTAAACATGACAGTGGCTTTTAGGTACATTGTCCCAGAAGTCTTGAACAGGAAGTACACCTGTAACCTCTCATTTAAGAGATCATGAGCCCTACACTGTGACTGTGGCAACAATCATGAAAGCAAGCAAAGAGAAGTTCTGAGCAGCCACTGTCGCTTCACAAAATCAAAGCACTAAAGCTCACACTCAGAACCTCAAGACCATCTAAGGCCATTTCCCCACAACGATAACTAGGGGACGCCTCAACAGATAAGATTAGAAGCATGAACTGAGGCAGAAGGAAGCCACTAATGGCAGATAAGCCAAGAGGAACTAGATGCGACAGCTGACATCCAGAGAAGAGACAGAAACTGACTCGGTCTCAGACTGTGAAGGCAAAGCAACCTGAGACCTGTTTCCACAAAGAGCAAATAGTTTTCTACACATGAATTGCCTTTGAGAGTATAACATACTAGAACACGGTATAACAACTGGCATTAATGGTAATTCAGTCTAATTTATCAAAAAGTTACCGTTCTTGTATGTATACCTTATGCTGTTTAATATAACAATGAATACATATGTGCCTACTATCTTCAAAATAACTTTAAAAAGTTAAATGGTACTTTATAGTCTTTGTTTAATGAACAACTATATAGTTTAGATAGATTTTGGTTGTTTTTGTTTTGAGGAAGTCTTGCTATGTCGCCCAGGCTGGAGTGTAGTGGCACAATCTCTGCTCACTGCAACTTCCACGTCCTGGATTCAAGTGATTTTCCTGCCTCAGCCTCCTGAGTAGCTGGAACTACTGGCCTGCACCACCACACCTGGCTAATTTTTGTATTTTTAGTAGAGATGGGGTTTCACCATATTGGCCAGGCTGGTCTTGAACTCTTGATCTCAAGTGATCCACCCACCTCAGCCTCCCAAAGTGCTGGGATCATAGGCATGAGCTACCACAGGTGGCCAGATTTCGGTTATTTTTTTATTAACAAGCTTCAATACTTAAAGGGATAAGCTTCAGTAGTTGGAAAAATCAGTGTATATAAAAAACCTACTTTAGAATAGATTTAAAAATTAAGTATAGATTATTGTCCCATAAGAACAATGAAATATCTGTGTTACTGCATTGATGGTATTTTGTGTCCATTTATAGAAACTTACTGGAATCCCAGCCATATAACTCTTTAATAACATTTAATACAAGAGTCTATGCTAATGACTGCTTAATAAATGGATAGAAGCCGTCCCTGAGGAGCTTACAATTTATCCACGTCCCAACTACCTACCAACTCTCTTAGGCAAAGAATAATATACTTTCTTATCTAGAAAAAATATCCAACATAAACAGCAATGTAAAGAAACACTGTTAATTTCTCAATGGGAACTGAAAAATAAAGTGTGGCTAGAAAATCGATTTGAAAGACAGAACTATGCCCACATTGAGAATGACAATTCACACGGGTCAGAGGGCCACTCAGACATCTTCATATGGTCCAGCTCACCACCTTCATATGTCACCAACAGCACAAACTCACAGGCAGCTGGGTGCACACCTGACCATTAAGAAGTTTGCAAAGGATGCGTGGTTTACCTTCCCACAGCAGAAGACTCTGCGGAGCAACTGAAGGCCAGATGACGAGGTTGTTGGCTTCAAAGAGGGGATTGGTGAATTTACTCAGCTCACTGGGCTGATTGACCCAGGACCACAAAGACATTGTCTTCTGCTGTAGCTTCAACTTACATCTGATCAAGAAAGAACACTGTTGTTAAAGTAATTAATTTACAATAACCATTAATGAACGCTCCTCTTAATAGGACCATTTCTTCTCAATATGAAAGAAGACAGAAACACAAGACTTTCAGTAGAGAAACAAAATGCTGAAAAATAAACAGGTTTGTCAAAAAGCTTAATCTGCATTAGAACTTAACAGCAACAAACCAAAGAGTATTTTACAGGCTTCCAAGAAGCTGGCAGGTTGATAAAAACAGAATCTGGTCACATCACGTTTGGCGTTAAACCTTAACCCAGAGAACATTAATATACAAAAGTCCTTTGTTGGATTTGGGATTGTATTTTAATTTAAAATAGCTAAGTATGAAAAAACTTTCTAATCTTTTTGTTTGCTTCTGAGAAGCCTATAATATAAACACAAAAATTATACACATTTTTTTTGACATTTATGTCCTATTTATGGTTTCTGTAAGAAAGGGCTTCTTGTATGGAAACAATCAGGATAGCTCACGAATATGAATGCCTGGAAAGACCCACAGGGTCTTCATTATTTACGCTGTTTGATAACTACATTCTAATTGTTTGTCTGTTTGTTTTGAGACAGAGTCTTGATCTGTCACCAGGCTGGAGTGCAGTGACGCCATCTCAGCTCATTGCAACCTCTGCCACCCAGGTTCAAGCGATTCTGCCTTAGCCTCCCGAGTAGCTGGGTTTACAGGTACAGGCCACCATGCCCAGCTAATTTTTGTATTTTTAGTAGAGACGGGAATTTATCACGTTGGCCAGGATAGTCTCGATCTCTTGACTACGTGATCCACCCGCCTCAGCCTCCCAAAGTGCTGGGATTACAGGCACGTGCCACCTCACCCAGCCACATTCTCATTGTTTTTAAAATTTCTTTAATTTTAATTTTTCCATAAGTTATTGGGATACAGGTGGTATTTGGTTACGAGTAAGTTCTTTAGTGGTGATTTGTGAGATTTTGCTGCATCCATCACCTGAGCAGTATACACTGCATCCTAATTTGTAGCCTTTTATCCCTCGTCCCCTCCCCACTTCCCCCCAAGTCCCCAAAGTCCACTGTACCCTTCTTATGCCCACATTAACATTAAAAATGGAGGTTGAGTCAAATCTCAAACAAAACTTAAAATTTTTTAGAGACTTAGCTTTTAGGGAAAATAAATTACATGTACATAGAATACAGATTGTCACAAAAGAAAAAACAATGTGACTCGATATAAATACATATTTAAACTATATCCACATACAATGAACAGGCTTCATAATAATTCTAAAACTCTGTAACTCTTTATCAAGTAATAAACTGTTAGAGAAAGTCGACTGACACGTTTTAGAATAAAATACATTTTAACAAAGATTGACAGATAGTCACCTTATATCAACCTAAAAGACAGTACATTCAATTCTCGTTAAGAATCCGTTTAAGCTTAAATTTTATTATAAAATCAGTTTGGTCTCTGAAACCACTTGATTATTTATGAGCTACATGCGACTTATTGCATTCCTTTTACTCTAGCAATAAAAATCATCCACATAATCACAGAGCCTACGTGGCACTGCGCTTTAACTGCTGGGGCAGCATATCCCATGCCATGTTCCCAGGAGCCAGGGACGGTAAGGACAGGGTATTACCGCACCCACTGCCTCCGGCCCTGTGCCCTTCCCATGGCCAGCCAACCACTGGACTTGCTCTGGCTGAGCCTGACACCACTTCAGAATCCTTCTCATTCGGCATGACTGGCAGCCTCTACCAACTAGGAAGCAGAATGGGAATCTATTTGTGATCCCTTTCTTGAAAGCTAGTCCTGAAGCTATCAACACCAAAAAAGAAATTCATAGTCAAACGCATTTCTTAAATGTTGAATTAAAGTTATAGACACTGCTTTACTGAAGGGTGTCTTAAAGCTTTTGATGACTATGTGTTTGTGACCCTCTAAGAGGGGAAGATATTATGCCACGTTCGTCAAACTTGCTTGGCTATAGAAATTGCCAATCCTTCCTCCTATCCCTCCCTGCCAGGGTACAGTCCAGGTCTAAACAGCACATGCTCTAGAAAACAGTGGCTGCCAGCCACAAGGCATGGAAGCGTGATGATTGTACCCACAGAGACTACAAGGCAAGCTCCCTGAAAGATCATTCTGATGCAAATCTTCTAAATGAACCTATACACTTGATGGTGCCTGGCTGTGAGGTGAGCTTGTCACTCTGGGCCTGAGGACAGTTTCTAGGTATAACAAAGTCTACAGCAGGAGGAGGAAGACCTGTAATCTAAGCCAGGGATCCCCAAACCCCAGGCCATGGACCAGTAAGGGTCTGTGCCTGTTAGGAACTAGCCATACGGCAGGAGGTGAGCGGCAAGAGAGCGAGCATTACCACCTCCCGTCAGATCAGCAGCCGCGTTAGATTCTCACAGGAACACAAACCGTATTGTGAACTGTGCATGTGAGGAATCCAGTGCGCATCTTTATGAGAATCTAAAGAGAGAATTATGAGAATTTTCCTTATGACTATTTAATGCCTGATGATCTGAGCTGGAACAGATCCCCAAACCATCACTAGTCCCGCCCCAACCCAAACCATGGAAAAGTCGTCGTCTTCGAAACCAGTCCCTGCTGCCAAAATGGCTGGGGGCCACTGCTCCAGGCCATACTTTTGATGACCAACTGGCTGTATGTCCTAGGAAAAATCACTTCTGTGGATCTTACCTTCTTAATAAAATTAGAGGGAAGAGCTGAATTATAAATTAAGGCTTCTTCCAAGTATAAGATACTATGATCCTATGTAAAGAAATGAACATTTAAGATGGTTGCCCCATTTAATTCATGTACGAACTAACTTTAATCTAACAGGAAAGTCTAGGACATACTCTCACCTAGCATGAGATTATCTCATAATACGAATATACTTCATGTCATTTAATTTATAATTAACTGTAGCCTCCATCTTCTTATAAATAATTTTAATAGAGAGCCAAATCGTGGTCTCCTTTAGGAAGTAGCCAAAACAGTGGAAATGGAAAGGTCCCCATGTGAGCAGTGTACCCACCTTTCACTTTCGCTGTTGCCCAGAAATGTTCCAAATTGTGAGGCATAAGCATGCTCAAAGAGCATGATGAGGAAATTCTCATTAAATTCAAAAGAACAGGGAAACTGACGAAGGATCTGCCACACGCAGTCCAAGAAGAGAAGAAATACAGGAGCCTCCCACTTCTGCTTCGTGTTACAGTAGGCTGACTGTGCACAGCGCTGCTGGAACGGGTGACCAGCCTAGGGGGAAGATGGAGGCGTGACAGTCATATCCTGATGAGATCACATGGCAGCGCATTCTACCGACACCACTACACACAATCACAATAGTGACACTACTACACACAATCACACTACCACCACCACTACAATCACACTACCAATACCACTACACACAGTCACACTAGCAACACCACTACACACAATTACAGTGACAATCCTAGTGCCTGGAACATCATATAATTAGGGTAGTCGTTGTACAGATTAATGATTTCTTGGTATAAAATAGATAATTTCAGCAACTAAGGAAAAAGACACTTCCAAATCCTTAATGAGGCTCTGCAGCTAAGGCATGACCATAGGAACTGAAATTGCCCTTAGAATATCCTATGGAAGAATAATGAACTTAAGTCATAATAAACTTACAAAATATCTTTCTAGATCTGCAAAATTTGGAGCAAAGTCAAAGAACATAAGCTCTCAGTACAAAGAAAAATCATCACCTTCTGTCGAACACTGTCGAGTGTGGTGTACGCAAGCCTCCCCTAAGTAGAGACAGATATGGAATTCTGATCCACCATATAACATCAGCTCTGATAGTAAATCTCTAATTACACATGAAGTTATTGTGATGAAAGATCTTTATGAATACTTTTCTACTGGAGATAAAGTTATCTTTAATTATCCTCTTCTTCCAAAAAGAACGGCAAGAGTCTGCCATCTACTGACCGAAGTAAAGATTCATTTGACTCTTGTTAAGAACCCAAGTACTGACCTTAACACGAATCATACACTCTGCTAGGAATTTCACAGATCTGTTTTGTCTCTAGGTCCTTCTACTACTGTATGTGACAAAAGTAATGCCTTAGAAATTTTACAGTGGCTCACAGAATTTAGATATCCACTAAAATAACATATAACTAAGTCAGTCATTTATTTGTCTGCTATGCATCATGAGGAATATAGCTCAACAGACTTTCACCAAATACAAAGCATAAACTTAGCCTGGTCTAATTTAAATAGAGGTAAGGCAGAGTGGACATGGTGTATGTAAGAGCATGAGGACATAATAAATGTGAATTGCAACCAGAGGGCCAGAAATTTTTTCTGCCAGAAATATGTCTGCTTTCAAGATATCTAAGCGTTTGTTTTCAAATACAATTATTTACCAGGTTACATAGTAAAACTATATTCATTAGTAATCTCTGATTTGGAGGATATCAATCCCTGTTATGAGTGAGACCTTTATTTCGGGTAGTCATCCAACATTACATGATTCAGTTTTACCTATGAAGGAAACTAAGGTTTCAGACTTCATGAAAATACGGGCATGAAGCTGATCTAAAAGCGGAGATGTTTCACCTGGTTAGGCATGAGGGCAGGGTGGAGCATGAGCAAAAGGCAGAAAGGGCTAAAGCGCTTTCCCGGCAACTACAGGCCCCACTCCTCCTTCCCCGACTGCTTATGTCTTTGATCTGTTGAGACCCAGCTTCTGGGAGACCGTACTATCTTCCATTTCATTCTTTGTATTTCTCCTGTATGTGACAAAGCACAGCCAACCAGAGTTTGCCAAAGGAAGGAAGTGTCAAGTAGGGAATACAGGTAAAGAGAGGTCCAGAAATGAGGAGAACATACATTAAATGGCCTGCAGAAAATTAAACACACAATTTAGAAATTTTAATCAAAATTCCAAACATTATGTCAGCTACCACACAAACCAGGATCACAGCATCAGTTAGCAGTTCCTCTGAGAATCAAACAGCTCTTCTCACCTGCAGCCACTCTCTCTCAATCAGGGCCTCAAAACCACGAACGGTCCTGCTTCTTGGCTCCAAGATGATCTGGGCCAGGGAGGTCACCTGGAGTGTGGAATCAGTTCCTTCTGTCCCATGAATCAATACTGATGCTCCTTCCCTGAAAGGAAAGTCAGGGAAGAGGACAAATGGAAAATGCCTGACACAGTCAATGATCTCTGTTAATAACGAACGTTTATTGAGTGTAACATTTTAGTCTATTCAGTTTATTGAGTGCAACATTCTGCTCTGACTGGTCGAGTTTAGAATCTAAATGAGGCAACACTTTCTCTTGGGGAAAAAATACGACTATAATGAATCCCAAATTTCACATGGCAAGACCTCTTTAAATTGTAACAAATTTCACAGAACTTTTTAGCTTAATTTTTCTTCCCCTTTACAAAACCAAAAAGCAGCCCTTATCACAGACGGCATTTACCCTTTCTGTTTTAATCTCTAGTTAAAGCCTTTTCTCATCAAACCTATAAACATACATTCAAATGATTTTTTGGACTTTGACTCTACCTTTCCACCATCAGCTGACTATAAGAACACCTCATAAACTGCAACGGATCTGGAAAACAAGACCTAGACCACACTTTCACGCAACAACAGGAAAAAAGCAAACATAAAACTGTCAATCCAGAAAGTCAGTGGTAAAGACATCACTGCATCATGAGACTCATGAATGTCTGGGACCCTGTTATTCCAAAGAGAATGAAAGAAAACACCAAAACCCAATCTACTACCTCTTCTCCCCTCCCCTTCTTCCACCCTTTCTGTTGAAACAAGGAAATTCTAGAAAAAATAAAAACCACCACCTTCACACAAAAGCGTCAGGTTTGGTTACCACTGTCAGTTTTTGTCCCATGTACATATATACTACACAGAGCTTCCATAAGAGGCAGTTTCCTCTGCTCTCACTCTTATTCTACACACGTGCCCTTCCATGTTCGTACATCACCTTCAGAGCTGGGATATGAAGAGCTGCAGGCACAGCTCGTTCATGGAGCTTCCCTCTGCTGCCCTTCAGACGGTGCATCTTCCACACATGGAAGGTTTGCAGCCCTCCTGTGTCGAGCAAGTATGCTGGCACCCTTTTTCCAACAGCATGTTTTACTTTGTGTCTCTGCCTCATTTTGGTAATTCTCACAATATTTCAAAAGTTTTCATTATTATTACCACTGTTATCGTGATGTGTGATCAGTAATCTTTGATGTTACTACTGCAATTTGGGGGAGCGGGCATCACAAACCACATTCATATAAGAAAGTGAACTGAACTGATAAACGCTGTGTGTGCGCTCACTGGTCCACTAACCAGTTGTTCCTCTGACTCTCTCTTTTCAGGGAGACTCTGTTTCCTGGGTCACAACAATATTGAAAACAGGCTGGCCAATTAATGACTCTACAATAGCCTCTAAGTGTTCAAATGAAAGGAAGAGTAGCATGGCTCATTTTAGATCAAAAGCTAAAAGCGATTAAGCTTAGTGAGGAAGGCATGCTGAAAGTCGAGACAGGCCGAAACCTGGGCCTCCTGCGCCAGTTAACCAAGTTCCGAATGCAAAGAAAAAGTTCTTAATGCAGATTACAAGTGCTTCTCCAGCAAGCACATAAATGATACAGTGACACCACGTTACTGCTCACATGGAGAAAGTTTGAGTGGTCTGGATAGATCAAATCAGCTGCAATATTCCCTTAAGCCAAAGCCTAATTGAGAGCAAGGCCTTCATTCTCTTCCATTCTACAAAGTTCTATGAAGACTGAGAGAAGTGAGGACACTGTAGAAGAAAAGGTGGAAACTAGCAGAGGCTGATTCATGAGGTTTAAGGAAAGAAGCTATCTCTCTATAACATCCAAGTGCAAGGTGAAGCAGCTAGTGCCACATGCAGCAGCTGCAGCGAGTTACCCAGAAGATCTAACAAAGACCACTGAGAAAGGCAGCTGCACTAAACAACGGACTTTCAATGTAGATAAAATGGCCTCAGGCTGAAAAAAGATGTCATCTAGAACTTTCATAGCTAGAAAGGAGCAATCAGTGCCTGATTACAAAGGACAGGCTAACTCTCTTCTTAGGGGGAAAATGCAGCTGGTGACTTTAAGCTGAAGCCAGTGATCCTTTGGAATTTTGACAATCCTAGGGCCTTTAAAAGTTATGCTAAATCTACTCTGTCTGTGCTGTATAAATGGAACAATGAAGCCTGGGTGACAGTACGTATGTTGACAGCATAGTTTACTGAATAGTCTAAGTCCACTGTTGAGACCTACTGCTCAGAAGAAAAGATTCCTTTCAAAACATTACTGCTCACTGACAATGCACCTGGTCACTTAAGAGCTCTGATGGAGAGGTACAAGGAGATGAATGTTGTTTCTGTGCCTGCTAAAACAACACCAATCTGCAGGCCATGGATCAAAGAGTAATTTCAATTTTCAAGTTTTACTTTAAAAATACATTTCATAAGGCCATAGCTGCCTTAGCTAGCAATTCCTCTGATGGTGCTGGACAAAATAAATTGAAAACCCTCTGTAAAGAATTCACCTTTCTAGATGCCATTAAAAACATCTGTGATTCACAGGAGGAGGTTAAAACATCAACATTAACAGGATTTTGGAAGAAGTTGATTCCAGACCTCATGGATGCTTTGAGGGGTATAAGACTTTACTGGAGAAGTCACTGAAGATGTTATGGAAAGAGCAAAAGAATTAGAATTAGAAGTGGAACATGAAGGCAGAAAATGGTGGTTCAAGCCTGTAACCCCAGCACTTAGTGAGGCCAAGGCAGGAGGACTGCTTGAAATCAGGAGTTTGAGGTTACAATCAGCTATGATTGTGCCACTGCACTCCAGCTGGAGTGACAGACGGCAAGATCCTGCCTCTTTAAAAAAAAAAAAAAAAGACTGGATGTGGTGGGTCACAACTATAATCTCAGCACTTTGGAAGGCTGAAGCAGGAGAACTTCGAGCTCAGGAGTTTGAGACCAGCCTGGGCAACAAAGAGAAACCTCATCTCTCTTAAAAATTGAAAAAAAAATTTAGCTGAGCATGGTGGTGTGCACCTGTAGTCCTGGCTACTTGGAAGACTGAGGTGGGAGGATCATTTGAGCCCAGGAGTTCTAGGCTGCAGTGAGCTGTGATCCTGCCACTACACTCTAGCCTGGGCAACAGAGCAAGATCCTGTCTCCTAAATAAATAGGAGTCTGAAGATTTGACTGAATTGCTACAATTTCACAATAAAACTTGCATGAATAAGAAGTTGTTTCTTATGAATGAGCAGGGAAAGTAGTATTCTGAGATGAAATCTACTCCTGGTGAAGATGCTATGAATATTGTTGAAATGACAAAAAAAAAGAATTAGAAGACTACATCAACTTCCCTGATAAAGCAGTGGCAGAGTTTGAAAGGAATGACACTAATTTTGCAAGTTCTACTGTGGGAGAAATGCTATCAAATAGTATCACATGCTACAGAGAACTCTTTCATAAAAGGAAGAGTCAACTGATGTGGCCATCTTCATTGCTGTCTTATTTAAGAAACTGCCACAGCCATCCAAACCTTCAGTAACCACCACCCTGATCAGTCAGCAGCCATCAATGGGGAGGCAAGACCCTCTACCAGGGTCCATAATCTCAAATACCAATAAACTTTTAGTTATTCATTCATTCATTCATTCATTTATTGAGACAGAGTCTTGCTCTGTCGCCCAGACTGGAGTGCAGTGGTACGATCTCAGCTCACTGCAACCTCTGCCTCCTGGGTTAAACAATTCTCTTACTTCAGCCTCCTGAGGAGCTGGGATTACAGGCACCCGCCACCATGCCTGGCTAATTTTTGTATTTTTAGTAGAGACAGGGTTTCACTATATTGGCCAGACCCGTCTGGAACACCTGACCTCAGGTGATCCACCCACCTCGGTCTCCCAAAGTGCTAGGATTACAGGCATGAGCCACTGCGCCCAGCCTGAATATTTTTAAATTAAGGTATACACATTGCTTTTTTAGGCATGACACTATTACACATTTAACAGATTGCATTATAGTGTAAATATAACTTTACATGCACTAGAAAACCAAATATTGATCATTAATGTGACTCACTTTATTGCGTTATTTGCTTTACTGTGGTTTTCTGGAACCAAACCAGCAACATCTCCAAGGTATGCCTGTGTATAATATCCTACTAAGTGATGAGCTGCAATTTACTTAATCCTATAGTTGGACATTTAGGTTATGCCAATTTTTGTTACACTGTAGATGATGTACTTAGCTTGCTGTCTTCTGCTGAATTATTTGGTGGTTCCGAATTTAAAAGTAACGATTCCTTGAAGTCACTTATGGTTAGGTGAACCCCATTCTCAGGATAAAATCTAATGACTAGGCTGAAAGGGATGAGCATGTACTCTAAGTCTTCTGTACATATTGCAGATGTACCTTAATTATCTTGAGATATTCTAAATTTAATTCAATTCACTTAAAGTCTATTTTTATGCTTTCAGTAATTAATCATAAGGGCAAATCTTTATGGAGATGTAAATAATAGGCTAATATATATCAGAAAAAGGAACCCAAAAATGGCAAAATAAGCCAAAATCCTGAACCTTCCCAAGAGTCTGGAAGTCTCTGCCTTTAAGGCGACCAGCTCAAACTAAGTGAAGATGGAGATCATAAGAACTGTTTTGCACTCTGCACTGTGGGGTGTCTTCATCTGTATCATCGTGTTATTGCTGCTGAAAACTGAGACAATGTGGTGATAACTGTTTATTGCAATTTCTGTTTCATAAGAAAACAGAAGCCTCCGTACTCACAATGTAAGGAGAAAACTGGTAAACTTAGGGTAAAAAGAAACAAAACCCTCAGTATTAACAATATCATTATGTATTTGTTATTTCTCTGCCACAGAACCTTGGTCTTTAGTGCTCACATTTTATTAGCCAAATGGGCTTACCTAACACCTAAAACAAAAGGAACAGGGATAGCCTTGCAATCTTGACCCCAAGGGACGCTACCTGTTCACGGTTCTGTCACTAACTTAGGACATGATTCTAGCAACCCATTCTATTATGAATTTCTCTCTGTCCATAACAAATTACGTATATAGTTCCCTAATACAGAAGCATCAATAAAACAAATTAAAATCTCAAAGAAAAGTGCCACTAGCCATGTGGTGATGACACTTATACCTACCTACTGTTTCAGTGGAATCCCCTTCTTAAAAAGGGCATTCTAAGCTTCTGCAAGAATTTATGCCAATCCTTCTGCCTCTGTTCAAGTCTTCTGCCACTAGGCTCAAGGATTAGCAACCTTTAACTGAGTGAATAAACTAAAATCACTTCATATACTCAACATCACTACCATTAGGTTTTCTCAACTTGAGATCCAGATATAATGGCACATACCAAGGAGTTTGAAATAAGATATTCCAGAGGTTAGAAAGGATCGTTTTACTGTGTAACAAAATTGTATGTTTTCTTTCATTGATATTTCAAAAGTAAGGAGGTAAGTCTGTTCCTTTAAGAAAAAAATAAGAAAACTGCCTTTCATTCTTTTTCATAGTTTAAGAAAAAATTGGCTAATTCACGATTTAAGGATGTTATAGAAAAAAAATAGGTCCATTAATACTTAAAAATGTGTGCCACAGAAGACATGTATATGTACATGGTTCACATTTATTAAACAAACATTATCTATTAAATGCCAGATGCTAGGCACACACCTCATCAATAATGGGATGGTGCTGACTAGCCTATACAGGAATTTATTGCAGACTTTCACATAATTTATAAACGTGTCTGGATAAACACCAAGTCTAGTTATCAGCGCATGTCTGCTCAGGAATGCTGAAATGCACTTTACCTGTCGATGCACTGAGCCGCGAGGCAGGCAGTTGTCAGAATCTCTTTGATGTGAGTCAGCCAGTTAGAGGCCTCCAATTTACTGAGCCATCGGTCCATGTTATGTGTTTGGTCATTACAAGCTTCCACGAGTTTGATTAAGCTTTCCTGAAGAATGTGATATCTTTTAAAAATAAGAAAGTAAAAAATAAAAAACCCAGAAAACAGAAAGATAAAGAAACCAAACCAAAGATTCAGCCTCCAACATATCCAAGAGCAGAAGTAGTTCAAAATACTATAAAAATATTAACCCTGCTATACAGTATTGAGGATTAAAGGTTGAAAAACTAATATTCACACATTGTTGCAAAGCTTAAAATGCCTGCCATGGTAACCTATTCCTCATCTCAACAGATGAAACCCAGTTCACTTATGTGAATTATCTGGGTAGAGGAGGCCAGAACCCTGCATTTCGTGACAGGTCAGGAGACACAGCACCACTGACATTTGCAATCCTGTTCCCACCAATCTAACACTAAAGACCCTGTGCTATCAGCAGTCTTACCCAGCCCACCTCGAATCCCACTGTTTCCTAGCTACAGCTCCCATTCACCCACCTAGAGACACTTACAAATCAGTCTTTTACAGTCCAAACAAGAAACTACAGGTGGAGGAAACTGTGCAAAAATAGGTCGATACGGAGAGAAATTAAATCTCTAAACTCTCTGACTTAGGAAAACACAAGCATATGTAGCAAATCTGTTCAGTGTGGCAACTGCTGATGCACCCACAGAGGAGCCGGCCTTGTGTTGATGAGACCACAGGGCTGGCTTACAGAAAGAATGCTGGTGACAGGGACTCCTGCAGGCCTCCAAGAGCACAGCTTTCACTTATCAAACACAAGGGCTGGCTCTTCAAAAAGAAAGACAAAACTGACAAACCTTTAGCTAAAGGTTCTTTCACTAAAAAAAGAGAGAAAACACAAATACATACAATCAGAAATGAAAGATGAGATATTACAATTGATATCACAGAAATACAGGGATCATAAGAGACTACTGTGAACAATTACACATCAACAAATTGACTGGATAATCTAGAAGAAATGCATAAATTCCTGGAAGCATACAACTTACCAAGACTGAGTCATGAAGAAAGAAAATCTGAACAGACCAATAATGAGTAAGGAAACTGAAAAAAAAAAATCTCTCATCAAAGAAAAGCCCAGGTCCTGATGGCCTCACAGGCTACCTGATTTTTAAAATATGCGACAAAGCTACAGTAATCAAAACAGCTTGGTACTGGCATAAAAATAGACACATCAACCAATGGAATAGAATATAGAGCCCAGAGATAACTCCATGCATCTATGGTCAATTGATGTTTGCAAAAGGTGCCGAGAACATACAATGGCGAAAGGAGTGTCTTCCATGAGTGGGGGTGGGAAAACTGGGTATGCACATGCAGAATAAACTAGACCCTTACCTCACATCATACTCAAAAATCAACTCAAAGTAGATTAAAGACTTAAACATAAGACCTGAAACTAAAACCATTAGAGGAAAACACAAAAGAAAAAGCTTCTTGACCTTGGTCTGGGCACAGATTTTTTTGGATATGACCTCTAAAGCACAGGCAACAAAAGCAAAAATAGACAAATGAGACTGCATCAAACTAATAAGTTTTTGCACAGCAAAACAATCAACAGAATAGAGACAACCTATGGAATGGGAGAAAACATTTGCAAACAATACACTGGATAAGGGGTTGCAATCTAAGATATGTAAAAAACTCAATAGCAAAAAAACAAATAACCTGATTAAAGGATGGGCAAGACATGAATAGACATTTCTCAAAAGAAGACATACAAATGGCCAATAGGTATTTGAAAAAAAAAAAATGCTCTGCATCACTTATCATCAGAGAAATGAAATTCAAAACCACGACGAGATATCACCTCACACCTGTCAGAATGGCTATTATTAAAAAGACAAGATTAACAAGTGTTGTTGAGAATATGGACAAAAGGGAACCCCTGTACAATGCTGGTGGGAATGCAAATTAGTATGGCCACTGTGAAAAACAGCATGGAGGTTCCTCAAAAAATTAAAGATGAAACTGCGGTAAGATCCAGTAATCCCAATGCTGGTTAATTATTTTGAATATTCAAAATGAAATCAGGATCTCAAAGAGGTATCTGCACTCCCATGTTCACTGCAGCAGTATTTACAATAGCCAAGGTATAGATTCAACCTAACTGTCCATCAATGGATGAGTGGATTAAGAAAATGTGGTATGATACACAATAAAATACTATTCAGCCCTAAAAAAGAGGGGAGGCTGGGCACAGTGGCTCATGCCTGTAATTCCAAAACTTTGGGAGGCTCAGGCAGGTGGATCAGTTGAGGTCAGGAGTTCGAGACCAGCCTGGCCAACATGGTGAAACCCTGTCTCTGCTAAAAATACAAAAATCGGCCAGGTGTGGTGGCGTGTGCCTGTAGTCCAAGCTACTCAGGAGGCTGAGGCAAGAGAATCACTTGAACTCAGAAGGCGGAAGGTGCAGTGAGCCGGGACTGTGCTACTGCAACCCAGCCTGCATGACAGAGCTAGACTGTCTCAAAAAAATAAAATAAAAATAAGAGGGGAAACCTTTCATTTGCAACAGATGGATGAACCTGGAAGACACCATGTCATATGAAATAAGCCAGGCACCCATGCACGGAAAGGTAAATACTGCATGAACTCACTTATATGTAAAATCTAAACAAGTTAAACTCATAGAAACAGAGACTAGAATGGTGGTTTCCAGAGGAAGAGAAAGTGGCAGGAGGGGCTGGGGGAGGGGGGACCCAGATATGGGGAGATGTTGATCAAAGGTTACAAGGTTTCAGTTAGGAGGAATTAGTTCTGCAGGTCTATTGTAAAGTATGGTAACTGTAGTTAAAAATAATATATCGTATACTTGAAAATTACTAAGAGAATATTAAATGTTCTGGCCATCCAAAAAAATGGTAATTATGCAAGGTGACAGTTACGTTAATTCACTTAATCAGTTTACCATGTATATGTACATATATCTAAACAGCACAGTGTACATCACAAATATGTAATTTTTACTTGTCAATGAAACCTTATAAAGCTGACCAAAAAAATGAGATGACTAGCCAATTACTGACCCTAAATTAATGCATAGGTTAACGTGAACATGTGTGATTTTTGAACAGCTAACAGCTTGTCCACTGTATTTAGCTCCTAATAAGAGTCCTTACTATCTCCAGAATATTTACCTCTCAATGGACTTATGAATTCGCCTCCACTGGGGATAATGGGCTTCTTGTTCAAAGCCACCTCCTTTGGCTCTAGCTTGCTGAGCCACGTTCAGGGATCGGGTGTCAATGATGTAGCCACGCTTCCCCACCCTGAGGGTAGCATTGATCAGCTTCTCGTCTTCCTTGCACCTCCTCCCATTTGTGCCAGTGAGTGGCTGGCCACTTCGCATAATTACCTAGAAGCACAGTAAAGCTGAAAATTCAACAGCAGTTGTTTTTAAAGTTTCTGAAAACACAAAGAAATTAGCTAGATTAAGAGTATCTCAAAAATAATCGTGTGACACTTTGGAGATGGATTTGATCCATAAACAAAGAAATATTTGCATGTATTGACAGTAATTAATAACTGTAAAAGGTAAGCCTTGAGCTTTTACACAATTTCTCTGTCTCAAAATAGTTTCACATAATAAATTATACCACCTCTTTAAGATCAAATATTGCAACTGATTTAGTGTGTGGATCAAATACCCATAGACTTGGCCCTGTAATAAAGACAATAATGGCCTATGAGCCAGTAAACCTTGACTTCAACTAAACATAGAGAGACTTGGCAGGTTTTAACAAGAATTATAAAAAGTAAAGGCATCAGTGGCAAAATTTAAAAGTTCAAACACTGTTCTCATTATTTGGGAAATAATTTTCAGTACTTCAAAAGCTGATTGTCTATTATTTATTCTCCAGTGGCCCCTACCATCCTTTTCAGTATTCCAGGATTTAACTACTTGTTTCCAAAAACTACCCTACCAACTATCTATCTGGAAATGTTTGCTTTCGAAACTTTTCTCAAGTAATCAGTGTCTATTATACTAATCTCTTCCCTGGTGAATGGTTTAGAGTTCTTTCAAGAGACCACATTATAAGGAAGTTATCTTAGCTCCTTGTTTAACCCAGTGTTTACTAGAGTTGTGACTAAATGACATGAGCATCACTCTTCTCACCTTTGAAAATAAATAGCTCTGCTCAATTCACCTTTCACATGGAAAGTTGGTATGAAAAACTAAAGTATTTTACCATTATTCTGAGCAGAGAAATTTCTCATTTTTCTACCAGAAGAATGTTGCCATAAGCATCAAATAAACACCAGTTTCCTTTGTACAGTGTCTCTCAGGGCTTTTGTGAGGTTGAGCAGGATCATGGAAAGAACTGAGAGTCACATCCTCACCATAGAAAACACTACTCCTGATTCCCTAAAGCTGACACGAAGGAAGCCCTAGTGGTGGAGACCTGGACAATTATTTCAATGAACAGACAGATAGAAAAAGGGAACATTTCTATGAAAAGATCCCCCAGCCAAACCTTTCGGTACATCAAACAGTAGCACTGTGTACTTACCATCCCATTTTTTTGGTGATAATAGCTTAGCACTGGGAAGCGCCCTCCATGTCGAAATGTAGCTACCTTCCGAAGGGCTTCATCATCAATGGATTTGGGCACTACGACAATTGGTGGGTAAGAGGGACAGACAGCAAATTCCTTATTGACATAGCTTAGCCTCCATTCACTGGTCTGAAAAACACAGAATACTTCAAAGCTAAGCAACTATCTCAATGTCACAAAATAATCTGAGAAAATTGAAAAGACCTTAGAGATCAACTTTCACTGACAAAGAAGCCATTTCTCAGGAATTGAATAGGAGGATATCTAGCTTATACGTAAATGGCTACAGACAAAAGGAGCTCTATGGTTCAGGGCCAGCTTCCTGCATTGCTAGGTATCACTTGTTCCTAGAAAGTTCTCTCTCAAACTGAGCAAAACTTGTTGCTCTGCAACTTCTCTTAATGGTTTTTACTAAACTTTCAGACAACACGGGACAAGTTCCCTATTTCACACGGTATCCTATCAAATGTTTGAAAGATGGTTGCTTCTCCTTAGTGTTCTATTCTCCAAGTTAAATATATTAAGCACACCCATAATTATCATGGCCAGCATTATCCCACTTCTTCCTTTTCTGGGTCCCATTTAGTTTGTTAATGATCCTCTTAAAGCACAAGTAAGACTGTTAGACTCCAGATAATGCATCCCCAGGACAGATGAGAACAGAGCTACTTCTAGATCAAGTCCTTTGTTCTTTTCTGTTATTTAGAAAAGGAGAAAAATCTAACACCTTTCTTAAAACAGTAACAACTCACTACTAAGGAAGGTTAAGCTTAGGAGTCAATTAAATAATTTCGAACTCAATACACTAAGGACTAAAAGTATACAATATAAAACTGTCAAATGATAACTTATTTTAAACATCAGAACTGAAAACTGCTTGAAGACTGTCAAAAGGTTTTACAGTAAAAAAAAAAAAAATCAAATTATACATAAATTTCAGTATGTTCTGTATATCTGAGCTGGCCTAACCATGGGTTATAGTAGTATGTTAGATGTACTGTAAGATAAGATTATCGCTTTTTAAAAATGCTTTTATAACATACAGTATCACATTTTTAGTTAATTTTTTTCACTTTTCAAATGTATTTATGTTACCAGTTTTAAAAACATAGTTTCTAGGCCAGGCACAGTGGCTCACACCTGTAATCCCAGCACTTTGGTAGGCTGAGGCAGGCAAATTGCTTGAGTCCACGAGTTCAAGACCAGCCAGGGCAAAATGGTCAAATCAGGTCTCCACTAAAAATGCAAAAATTAGCCAGGCGTAGTAGCACACGCTTATAATTCCAGCTACTTGGGATGGTGAGGTGAAGGAATCATATGAGCCCAGAAAGTTGGGCTTGCAGTGAGCTGTGATAGTGCCACTGCACTCCAGCCTGGGCAGTGGGAGTGAGATTCTGTTTCAAAAAATAATTAATTAATGCACAGTTTCTAAAGATTTATTATTTTTAGAAAAATGGAGTTACCTGTTCCTTGCTAGCCCATCCCAATTTGCTTTCCCCAAAGGCAATCATTTTCAATATTTTTAGCTTTTTTGGTGTTTACCTTTAAATTTCATTTTGTTTTGTGTTTTGTTTTGTTTTTGTTTTTGTTTTTGTTTTGTTTTGTTTGAGATGGAGTCTCACTCTGTTGCCCAGGCTGGAAAGCAATGGCACAACCTTGACTCACTGCAACCTCCGCCTCCCGAGTTCAGGCAATTCTCCTGCCTCAGTCTCCTGAGTAGCTGGGATTACAGGCACCCACCACGACACCCAACTAATTTTTTCTATTTTTAGCAGAGATAGGGTTTCACCATGTTGGCTTGGCTGCTCTCCAACTCCTGACATCAGGTGATCCACCCACCTCAGCCTCCCAAAGTGCTGGGATTACAGGCATGATCCATCATGCCGACTTACCTTTAAATTTCTAAACAACATGATTATACTATTATTTCTTGAATTTTCACCATGGTATATTATTGATTGATTTCCTACTCTGGAGAATGACAGGACTCTCCATTGATCTGCAGTGCCACTTCTGTTAGTCCAAATCTGCTGTGTTCTCTATCCCATTCCACTGGTCCACTTTAGTAACTTCTATAACTTTTAAAATAAGTTTCATATCTAGGAGGCTAAGTCTCCTCCTCTTACTTTTTTATTCTTCAAAGAGTAACTTGGCTCCTCTTGGTCTTTTGGTCTTCCATGTAACTTTCATCAAATTCAATGTAAACCAACTGGGGTTTTTAATAAGACTGTATTGACTTTATAGATCAGAGAGAATGAGTTACATCTTTTAGAATATTCAGTCTCTCTATCCATGAGTATATTGTCTCTCCACTTATTTAAGCTTTTAAAATTTTTTCCATAAATTTTTATAATGCTCTCAATAAAGTTCTTACTATCTTTTCTTAGATATATTCCTAGAAACCTTATAATCTTTGTTGCATTTAACTGCATCTCTTCAAATTGTGTTTGGTGTAGAGAAATGCCTATGTTCTCAAGATCCTTTCCTTTTCCTATGTGGACAAGCATACACAATCAACAAATAACAATTTTTCTACCTTTATTTCAAACCTTATACCCTGTTATTTTTCTTTCTTGTCTTATTGAGCTGACTAGGAACAGTAATAATGGACATCCTTGCCTCATTCTTAAACTTAGAGGGAATACTACAAGATTTGCTTTTTGGTATGTTTTTGGTTTTGGTAGCCATTCTTTATTTGATTAATTTCCTTCAAATCCAACTCTAAGAGCTTTTATCATGAAAAGATATTGATCAAATTTTTTTCCCCTGTTAATCTAACACCATATAGGTAATTTGTCTTTTCTCTAATTTTGTGATACTTTCTTTGCTTTATTGCTCAGTAGCTGAACAACAACATGTCTAAAGATGTTTTTTATTATCTTGTATGGTATTTGCTGGGATATCTTGGCTTAAGGGTTCAATAACTTTTACTGATTCTGGAGAATTATCAACCATTATTTATTTGAATATTGTCTTTCCTCTATCATCATCATCTTTTTCTTTTTCTTCTTCTTTTTTTTTTTTTTAAGAAACAGGGTCTTGCTCTCTCACCTACGCTGGAGTGCAGCAGCATGATCACTGCTCACTGCAATCTCAACCTCTGAGTCTCAAGCAATTCTCCCATCTCAGACTCTCAAGTCAGTGGGACCACAGACACACGGCATCACACCCAGCTAAATTTTTTCATAAAGATGGGGTTTTGCCATGTTCCCTAGGCCGTCTCAAACTCCTGAGCTCAAGGGATCTGCCTGCCTCAGCCTCCCAAGGTGCTAGGATTACGGGTGTGAGCCACCATACCCAGTCTCTATCATCTTTTATCCTAAACTCCCATGTGATAAATATTGTATCTTCTTCCTTTATTATGCATGCATGTTTCTAAACTGTCTGTTTTTCCATCTTCCTTTTCTGTTCTGTATTCTGAGTAACAACTTCGGATCTATATTCCAAATCACTTATTCACCCTTTAGCTGTTTCTAATCAGCTACTTAACCTTTTCCTTTATACCAGTACCATACTCTCTTGATTACTGTGATTTTACAGTAAGTTTTGTAATCAAGTATGTAAATCCTTTTAACTACTGTTTTCTCAAAGCTGTTTTGACTTTCCATATAAACTTATATATTTAAATTTGCATTTCCATAAAACTTGTATCATTTTGTCCATTTCTATAAAACCACCTATTAGAATTTTAGCAGGGATTGCACTGACTCTATAGAACAATTTGGGGAGAACTGCCACTTTAATGAGCCAAATCCAGCCTGCTGCCTGTTTTTGCAAATAAAGTTTATTAGAACATAGTATTATCCATTCATTGATGTCTTGTCTGATTGCTGTTTTCATGCAACAGCAGCAGAGTTCAGTAGTTGTAATAGAGACCACATGACCTACAAAGCTTAAAACATCTATTATCTAATGGTCCTTCACATGTGTCAGCCAACCACTGACCTTAACCATATTGTCTTCCAATTGATGTACACAGTATATTTCTCCTTTTATTTAGATCTCCTGTAACTTCTTGCAACAATGTTTTATGTCTTTCAGTGTATAATCTTGAATATCTTATTAAACTTATTCCTATTTTATTCATTGTCAGATTGCTTGTTGCCAGTTCAGTTAGTTTTTGTATACTGATCTTGTATCAACCAACTTGGCTAAACTTGCTTATTCTAGTTATTCTATTGCTTTCTGCTCTTATTTTTATTATTTTTTCTTTCTAGTTGCTTTGCTCTTTTTTTCTAGCTCCTTAAGTTGGTACTTAGATGAATGATTTTAGATTTTTCTTTCTTTTCTAGTATAAAAATTTTAAAGCTATAAGTTTACCTCTAACCACTGCCTTAACTGTCTGAATTCCACAAATTTCAATAGGTTACATTACCATTATCATTTAGTTCAAAATGTTTTTTTAATTTCTTTGACACACAGATTATTTACAAGTGTTTTGTTTAATTTAGAAACGCTTGGGGGTATCCCTAGATATCTTAGTATTATTGATTATTAATTTAATTCCTTTTTGATCAGAGATTATACTCTGTATGGCTTCAATCCTTTTAAATGTATTAACATTAGCAATAGAGAAGTCAACTTCACCTTACTACTCTTCAAAAGAAGTGATCACTTTCACAAGTCAAATAAGGTATTGGGTTACTTCTCTTAATCCACAGTTCTCAAAATTTAACTCACAGCTGAGGAACAGAGTTCAAACTCTTGCTCAGGAAGAAAGGAATGCCAGCCATCTTCTATCACTTCAAACATAGGACGGTAAAAGAAAGGGTACATCAGAGTGATGGAGTCCAGGGTAGACAATGCCTGGGGGCAAAAACAAAACAAAGACAAAAAAGGAACACCCACAATTGGAAACACATTCTCACTGAGAAATTAGTATTAAGCAAACATGGTCTAATAATGATAGGCACCCAGTATGTTTCTGTAACATTGTGTTTATCATTCGATACAATTACAGTCTTATCGAAGCAATTTCCATGCTTCTAGTAACTAATAAGGCATCTGACAGGTAACACTCAAATGTGTTGACAGGAGGAAAAAAACGAACAAAAAAAGTGCATACCAATTCTAGAAGGAAAATCAAGTAACACCTCTTGACATCATTTAATAAAGTTTAATAAAAAAGTCTAAGTATTTCTGGGGATCAGTTTTTGGTTAGTCAGTAAGGTCTTGTCTCAAAATCCAGTTATAGCCTAAATGAACATGTGTGAATTATTTGAAATCAGGGTTAGTTAGTAACTGTAAAAAAAGGATGATACAGCTTAGAGGTCTATAGTCAGATGGGAATCAGAATGCTGGACTGAAATTCCAAATGCTAGCTGTGCAGTAGGAAAGTAATGTAACCACTCTATGCTTCAATTTCCTCAAATGTAAAATGGAGGAAATAACATACCTACTTCACAGGGTTGTTGGATATTAAGAGAGAAAATGTGTGTAATAGGCTTAGAACAGTGTTTGGCACATAATAAAATCTAAACTAATTCCAGCTTTTTTTTTTTTTGAGACAGAGTTTTGCTCTTGCCACCCAGGCTGGAGTGCAATGGCACAATCTCAGCTCACTGCAACCTCCGCCTCCCGGGTTGAAGCAATTCTCCTTCCTCAGCCTCATGAGGAGCTGGGATTTACAGGCACCCACCACCATTCCCAGCTAATTTTTTTGCATTTTTAGTAGAGATGTGATTTCACCACGTTGGCCAGGCTGGTCTCAAATTCCTGACCTCAGGTGATCTGCTCGCCTCAGCCTCCCAAAGTGCTGGGATTACAGGCATGAGCCACTGCACCCGCCCAATTCCAGCTATTATATATGCTCTACATATGTAGAAATTCCATCAGTGTTCATTTCCTCCCTTCCTAGACTGCTATGCCATTTGGCCAGGTATCATCATATCTTTATGCTGCAGGGATCCATTCCGAATGGGGGCAATAACCCTATCATCCCCAAATGAACCTGTATTTATCTGGAGCACTTGAATCCTGGGAAATAGACACAAGAAAACCTGAGTAGATGGGAGGAACAGACAGAACATTCTCTATCACCAGGGAGATTCATCCTTCTGACAGGGGGATTATGGAAAAAAGTATTTCTATGACTGGAAAAAAAAAAGGATACCATATCAATTAGCATAATTCGAACTGCAGGAATGATGGAGACACTCACCTGAATGGGAGGAGAAGGCCCAACAGCATGCTCAGAATGCAGTTACCTCCCTCCAGGTCAGAGGAAGATCAGGCGGGCAAAAGGATAGGCCCATGATTACTTCATAACAGATTGGACATGTAGCTCAGCAGTTTAGCAAAAACATCTCCATCCAAAGTTATTTTTCTATCCATCTATAAATCATGAAACTTTCTCCCCTATCTCATAAAACAAAATATGGAGAAGCATGGCTGCATGATCCATCATTCATATATATATATATATATATATATATTTTCCTACTTCTATATTGTCTTTGGCTGCCAATCATACCAAACAAAAGCAGAATGGCCGGTGTCCATGTCTGATCTAACTCAGAGCTGCCATCAGTCAGTACCACCATTATTTTAAATGCAAGTCAGTAATCACTTTGACAGGTAGTAAGCACTCATATTTCATCTTGAGACCTTATGTCACTAGAGAGGTCTTTTCCTTGAAACACATTAATGCTGAGAGAACTGAAAACATTTCAACTCCAAAGGCAGGTGAAGCACAGAAGAAAAGCTTCGTCAACTTACTGCAACAATTTAGAGAACTGAGCACTTGCTAGCTATTCTTCCAATGGGATTCTATGTGTGGCAGCAGAATATATTTGGGTATATGGACTCTTGATTACAAAGGACAGCTCAGCTATGCTATGTGAGAAATTCAATTATTACTCATAAATCATGTCCAAATGTATTCAGGGGAGGGTGGAGGGGTACAGGAGGGATTCTGTGCCAGGAAAAGGATAAAGGACAGGTTAACTATGTTATTCACTGTGCTGTGGGAACATTCAACAGAGCATTCATGTTCTGAGGTCAAATGAGCTCATAATTTATGGCTTCTTTTCAGTCCTAAGGGCTCCTATATAATGAGTCAGTTTCTAAAGAGCTTTAAGTAATGTATACAGCTACTTAAACAACTGATCAGCATCAGCAAGTGGGAGCACACTTCCCTTTTCTCTTCACCACAGGGTCTCACTACAGGCAGCATCTCTGACACAGACCAGCCAGCCATCTTACAAATCACTTATCACAAAGGAATAAGAAAAACGTAGACTGGTCAGTGAAAATCCAACCTCCTAATAGAAAAGAAAAAAGAAAAACCCACAAAACCCACAAACAAACACATGCCCAATGGAAGTGGGTAATCTTCCTCTGGCCAGAGAGTGAGACATTATTTCAATCTAACAGTCTATAAACTACATGCATTCTCCTTCAACTTAACAAATTACATCAAATCAACATCATGCATTATTTCCAAATAACAGATGTGTAAGACAAACAGCTCAGTTCATCTTCTCATTTCCTTAAAATTCAACAAAGGCAGAAAGAAATGTGTTATGTGCCATTTACTTGGTACTGTAACAGCTTTTCTTCTATTTCTCTATTCCTGTTTTAAAAATCACTAAAATCCTACTGACAGATTTTTAAGATTTTCTACCCATTTTAATAGCTAAGCTGATAATATTTTTTGGACACAAAGTACAGATCAGTTAGTTATACAAACATGGAAAAAAAAAATCAATGTCCCTATAGTAGTCTAGAAAGTACTATAAACCTAAGATTAACCGATATAATTTAATGGCAATAATTGAAAATGAGGCAATTTAAAATTTCAGGGTATATTAAAATAGTTGGTTACCACGGAAAGAAAATAGTGTGAGCTCTTCAATTTAAACTATCCAAGTAGTATTTCTATTATTTGTAATCTGAACCAATATTCAATATTGTTTATATAAATATAAAGCAAACGCATCCTGTCTTAAGCTCACTGATACCTGAAAATTCAGATTACTAAAAACAAAAAAAAAACTACAATCACTGGTGATAGTTACTTGCTTTAGAAAAGAAAGGACTTTTTGACAAGATTCAAGATGGCCGAACAGGATCAGCTCTGGAGTGCAGTTTCCAGCCGGGATGCAGAGGGTGAGTGATCACCGCATTTCCAAACGAGTTTTTACTGCCCACACACCAGGAGATTCCCAGGTGGAAAATCGCCACGAGTTTCCAGCATGGCTGTTTCAGCCAGCACAGCGGCATGCAAAAACTCACACAAATCTGGGTGGCCATTTCAACTGGCGCCTAGAACACCTGGAAGACAGAGTCACCCATTCAACTGAAAAAAAGCGAGATGAAACAGGGAGCCAGGTGATCTGGCTCAGCAGGTCCCACCCTCAAAAAGACCAACAATCTAAAACACTCTGGATTGAGAGTTCACAGCAAACACAGCTGGACCTGGGACAGTCTGGCTCTATGGGGGGAAGGGCAGTCCGCCATCACCGAGGCAGTCCGCCATTACTGAGGCACTCTGCCATTACCGAGGCACTCCGCCATTACCGAGGCACTCCACCATTACCAAGGCAGTTCTAACTATACCTCCATAAACAAAACCACAAGGAAGTTTACAAAGCAGCTGGGCAGAGACCACAGTAGCTCAGCAACGCCTCTGCTGGCAGACTGTGATTAGGCTACCTCCTCACTTGGCAGGGCATCTCTGAAAAAAGACAGCAGCACATCAGGAACTTATAAAGAAAGCCCTACCTACTGAGAACAGAGCATCTGGTGAAAATAAGGTGGTTATGAGTTCCGCTGCAGCAGACTTAAATGTACCTGCCCAGCAGCTCTGAACTGAACAACGGAGCTCACAGCTCAGCCCTTGAGCGCCTGTTAGGGACAGATTGCCTCCTCAAGTAGCTCCCCGACCCATGTACATCCAAAGAGACACCCCATAAAGGAGAGCTCAGGCTGATATCTGGCGGGTATCCTTCTGGGACAAAGATAACAGAAGAAGAACCTGGCAGCAACCCTTACTGTTCTGTAGCCACCACAGGTGATTCCCAGGCAAGCAGGGTCTGGAGTGGACGTCCAGCAGTCCTACAGCAAAGGGGCCTAATTATCAGAAGGAAAACTAAAAAACATAAATAAATAACTTCTTCATCAAAAAAAAGGACATCCACTCAGAGACTCCATCCCAAAGTCACCAACTACAAAGACTACAGGTAGATAAATCCACAAAGATGGGAAGAAACCAGTGCAAAAAGGATAGAAACACCCCAAACCAGAATGCCTCTCCTCCTCCAAGGGATCACAACTCCTCACCAGCAAGGGAACAAGGCTGGATGGAAAATGAGTATGATGAATTAACAGAAACAGGCTTCAGAAAGTGGGTAATAAGAAACTTATCTGAGCTAAAAAAAACATGTTCTAACCCAATGCAAAGAAACTAAGAACATTGAAAAAAG